>JAOEFI010000006.1:25068200-25099273 GCA_034621735.1 Anopheles plumbeus
TGAGGGTTTCGTGAAGATGGCGACTTTCTCCCACTTTTGGGCCAGCTCCCGGAGCACCTTACACTTAGACCGCAGGAAGGTATCCATGCGGACGAGATTCTTTTCCGTGCACTTGGTCCAATAGAACGTCGCCAGCGAATCGATCAGCACGTAGCTCAGTGAGCCATTCTTGCTGAATTTATCCGGCAGCGCGAGCAACGAAAGTTCGAACTGCTCCAGCGAGTAGCACCTGACTAGAAGCAACCGCTGTAGGGCGGACCGCTGGATGGTGGCTATATGTTGCGGGGTGAGGCTGCCGGCGAGCGTCGGATCGGCCAGGTTCAAGATATACTTTTCCATCACACCAAGCAGGACACCGCGGTTGAAACTGTTTTCGCAATCGATAAACAGCGCACCGGCTTCCTGGCCGCCGCAGTTGCTGGGCAGGACGATGCGCGCGATCAGTTCGAGTAGCAGCAACGATTTGCCCGTGCTGCAGTCACCGTGTATTTGCACCAGATCACCGGCATTTGGACCACCATCAGGGAAGATCGTTGTGTCGAGGCAAGGTGAACCTTGGGCAATGGAAGAAAAGCGTGAAAGGACCGAGTACGCTGTTTCCATTTCTCGAGCCGCAAAAATCCCATTTATCCTGTTGTCTTCTTTTTCATCTTCTGCGAAATTGTACACCGATGATAAAGGCCTCTTTGTGTATATGGTAGGACCGGCTGCAATGGCCATATGTCCTGATTTTCTCCAATTGTTGCCCTGGAAGTAACTGTTTGTTTTTGTTGTTCCATGATACGAGATATGTCAGAGCTCTGACTTTTACGCTTGCGTTTATACTATTATGTTTGGGTTTCACTATCTTCCGCCTGTCACATGCGTTAAATACCCAACGGGAAACGCGTTTCACAAATAGCCCTGAGGTCTGCCGATCCCCTTAAATTCTACGAGCATGGGTTTCTGAAGGGTCCTGTCAGCCGAACCAGAACACATTTTCACCACAGCTATTTGGTGCACATTCTAGAATCTTGTCTTGTGGAACCGTTTTGCTTGTACCGGAAGATTAGTTTATTAGAATAGTTGCAAAATGGAACGCTTAATAGAAATGAAACACATGTATTGCCGACGGGTGCGAAATATACGTGATGCAGTGGAAGCATCATTGACCTGATCAAGTTAGACTTTCGATACCTTTGATAAACATCTACAATTGTAGATTGGTTGAACCAGCTTTTAAGCGCTGGCTGAGGAATTATTTGTTAGGTTGAAGGAAAATAGATACAATAAATAGATAAGAAATTATTCCAAACGTATACAAAACGACTCTATATTGAAAAATCTTCTTATAAAACGATGAGAAATGCATAAATAGATAATTCGCTGGTTAGTATTCGAATGTTGGTTGCATGCGCATCGTGAGAATGATAATTATCATTTAACTGACATTGCTGTGTTGAATTCCAAATGATGATTTAAAATTATTCACTATGCTACTTGATTTTGAAGATAAAGAGACCCAAAGCAACATCTTAGTATTGTGTGGGAATCAAATAATACCAACACAACTCAAAACCAAACAATTCCGCTTTTTCCGTGTCGTAAAGAACGTTAAAAGTATAAAACTGGATAGAAAATTAATCGAATATCATAAATAAAGCTGGCAAATTGTTGAGAAATTATTACGCTTTCGACTAAAATCGAACACGTTCTGATTGTATAGACAATGCCCCGATTCGGCCTTCGACCACACGGTAACACGCGCCGCGATGCTCGGGGATAATAATAAATCAGCTGATCTCCTGCAAGGACAACGATCCATGTGAGGTGATCCGATCTGCAGGTAAATCGCCCCCCCCCTGTACGCTTCTTACATCCGTCCTGCGTACACCGAATGCAGCCCCGAACACAACATAATTCGGCCGTATGCTGGCTGAGAATCTTGGGTCTAAAAATTACTGCAACAATCTCAGTGCGCTCCGAGAAGCGAGATTTCAAAAGATATGACCAGGAAGACTGCCAGAAATACAATACATCATTATCTCTCGCTTGATCGTGCATTCACTCTCCCGCTCTACCGCTAGCTGTCTATTTTACTTTTGTCACCCCGAATCTTCTATTTTTGAGCCTTTCTTCGGCGGTCCCACGCCTCTCTGGTCGGCCGCCGTCCTATGCGGGGGGTGAATTTTCCGATTGCCTTTTCCACTGGCACCGCTGGCGGTCGCTGAAGATCGTTGATCATGGATCGTGGCACGCGTGGCGGCCGGATTAACGAGCCGCACTCGTCACTTTACGGTCGTGATTCACGCGCATCAAATCGTGAGCTGCACCGGAGTGAGAGCCCACGTGTTGGCGCATCTAGGTGCAGGTGCATCAGCCCTCCACACTGGATAATTGTTTGTTGTTGCCGTTGTTGATGTGAAAAGCAGTGTTGCGGGTCCCTGTAAAATAAATTGCATTGTTTAAAGAGAAGGTGTTTGACTCGTAAACGATAACTAAACGATTTTGTGCGGCCGACATTCTATTCGTTCAATAATGCTGGTGAGTTTGAATTCGTCTCCACTTCTGATACCTTCTTGAGTGTATGTATGTTTGTTATCCTAAAATATGATATAAGAAAATGTTCAAAGAGTGGAAAACGCATGCAGGTTTATGAAATATACGATACAATGTTTTAACGGTAATGGTAAATTCGTTTCGCTAAAGTACGAGTACGTTTTTAATTAATAAAAAACATCCCTCAACCAGCATATCTCGCCCATCCAATCGAAACACTTTGTGTATTCCTTAACCGCTGCAAACTACCGATTGTCCCAACAGCAGACGCGGGAGGGAGGCGGCCAGTGGGGATGGGGAGAAGGCGAAGTTACACAAATGTACCAAAGACGACACTGCCGAACCGATCGCCATTATCAGCGCACGATGGGAAAGCGTGCGCTTGCCTTGGAGGGCGCACAGTTTATCGCCGAGCGCGCACGGCACCCACAAAAAAACTGTGCCCATCATTTGCGTCCGACGGGCACAGCAACAGTCCGGGCGGGTTACTTTTTTTCCCTTTTTTGGCGCCCGCGAAGAAAACGGTGGCCTCAATATGCTGGGTGCCGCGCGTTCGACTGATAAAGCCCCAGCGAGGACACAGGATTAGGCGCGGAAATTGTTTTTCGTGATACAGCGATTCATCAATTTCATTGTTGTCTTCTTCGCCCGGCACTGGCAGTGTCGTGGCGATACTGTGCCACTATCACTTGCAAAACAACGCAAACAAGGATCGAACGGTCACGCGAACGGTTGGCAAACGGAAAGGGATGAAGGGGGGAGGGGGGGGGGGGTTAGGGGGCGGTGCGCTCTAGCTCACACTCACCAGCTAGCGGGACGGACGCAAAGTTGGGTACGACGCCACCGGTACCCGATAAGGGAGGCAGAAGGATGATTCGTATCGACACCCGCCGGTCGGAAACGGCGAAAACAAGGCTGTTACCATCAGCGGCGGTAAACAAAAACATCCGATAATTGCGAACGGGCGCGCGCGCACACACTGCGCACACTTGAACGGTCACCGCGCCGGGTTGACGGGTACGGTGTCGGCGTCGGGCGGGTTGGCCGGGTGGATGGGAACGAATCATGCGCCACCGGCGTGCAGCGCCGCGCTTTATCTGATGGGAACATGTCGGTGTTTTGGGCATTAATTTGAATAATGATAAATAGAGTGGCACGGCATCGTTCGTTATCGTGTTCGACGTGTTTACTTTATTGAAAGGGCACCTTTCTTTTACAGTTCACCTTCTTAGCGCGCGTTATTACAATTATGGCGATGTTACCCGATAGGCCGGTCGCATAGTGCAGCGAGTCCGAAAGGGCCCAATCACCTAACCACATGATCGTTGTATTAACGGACGGTTCCGGGATCGAATCCCAACTAAAGCTGGCCTCCTTCGGCAATTTCTTATGCATCGAGAATGTCCGCGAAAATTGATTCGATTGATGAGTTCGTCTTGTGTTTAGTTGATACGATTGCGTTTCACCCTGTCGCCAATCCTCGTACGTACGAGTCAAAACCAAATCAAAAATGTAAATAAGAAAACTGTAAAATGAGGAAAAGCAGCACTACGCCACGGATCGTCTTAGGCAATCTTGTTGATCTTTATCTTACGATACTGTAAATAGATAATCATTCTATCACAACCGTGGATTAGGTGTAATGCTGGGGAAATTTCCCCCCGGAAAAAAACCACGTTTTCTCCCACCGGTCCCCGGTTATCTTTTTTTATCGCACCCGTGTGCTTCATTTCGGAAAACCACGTCCGCAAACCTTCCCATGACTAACGAGATACGGGAGTGGGGGTGTTATTTTTAGCGGGGGTGAGATTTGATTTGATTTTTTTTCGGAACGGCCAGCAGCCTGAAGGAAGGATTCTTTCAAAAAAAATCCTAATCTTAATCTTAATCAAGAGCAATAACCTGCAATGGAGCAGAAGGCTGGATGGGCCATCCGCTTTTCCCGAGCAGGAGAAAATGTTGCAATTCCGGTCAATCGATGATGGAAAACCCCAACGGCAAAACCAATGGAGCAACCGCGGTGTACTACAACCGATTCTGGGCGATATTTTGTTTACTTCCCCCCGCCTGCTGCGTCCGCCGGCGTCTCGTGAACCCACATTCTTATTTGGTGAACCGATTTGGTGTGTGCGAGGGCACCAACCCGCACCGGACCACCCCGTTGACGGAAAGATAACGCGCTCGTCGCACACAGAAGGGGCGCACGCCACGGACGCATGACATTCGCGATGGACGAAGCGGAAGGAAAAGAGAAAAAAAAAACCGGAGGCCTGTTTGGGCTCACTGTCGCTAAGGGCAATAGCAGCGTCTTATTAGTGTTTATTTCCCCCATCCCTTCCGGCGCGATGTTTGCCGTGGGCGAACCGGACGGCCGACTCCTACGCTAGGGGTGCAGCTGCGCTACACACGATACAGGTGCGAGTAATTGATTATCGTACGACAAGCATCTCCGAATCGAGCTGCGTAGCTGATGGTTTTACTGACCTGCCTGAAGTGGTGCGACTTGATGCTATCTCCAGAAAGTGTTCCTTCTCCCTACTTCTATCAACTTCTTCTTCACCTGTCGGGAGTACAAAGGTCGAAGACACCCCTCCACCCCCTGCCGGCTCACAGCTCCCGCACGCACTGCAGGATACCCTCGATGACTCCCTTGATCAGGTCCATCCCGATGTCGTCGACCGTGTTCTCCTGCGCGTACACCAGCAGCTCCTCGCTGACCATCTGCACGTTGACACCGTCCGGGTCGATGCCGGGCTTGTGCCGGATCCCGTTGGCGATGAACTCGATGGTGTCCGGGTGCTTGACGTCGGCTATGTGCAGCGTGGCCAGCACCTGCTTCATGACGTCCAGCAGGATGTTGTGCGAGTAGTTCTGCGACGCCGGGAAGATCATCTCTAGACTGTTGGCCACGATCTCGCCCAGTATCTCCTTGGTGTCGATGTCGTAGCCCTCCTTGAACGTGCGGAAGATGCTCTCGATCAGCTCGGCGATCGCCTGCGGCGGTATCGTGATCAGCAGCTCCTCCGGGATGAACGACTTGAAGTTCTCGATGATGTGCGGCAGCAGGTCGCTCGCGTGCTCCGGCGCGAAGTTGTGTATGATGTTGGACAGGTAGTGCGCCAGGTGGTTCACCACGCGCTTGATGTCCGACTGCAGCACCCGCGAGCCCAGCTGCTCCATGAGGAAGTCATCGATCAGGCCGGAGATTTCGTTGTACAGGAAGTTGTCGGGCGAGCTGGCCCGGGTGCTCGGCGGGGCCGAGTCCATCACCGCGTTGTACACCGACTCGTCCACGATGGGCGCCGGCTTCCCGCAGACCGGCGGCGGGATGGTAATCTCCACGTCGGGACTTTCCGCCGACAGCGGCTTGCACTTCATGCTGAGCGTGCGAATTTCCCGCTGCAGGGTGTTCACCTGCTCCTTCTGGATCTTGGCGATTTCGCGCAGCTTGCTCAGGTCGTCCGAGTAGGTGGGGGGTGGGTGGGCGCGCCGATCCTGTAGCAGCTTCTGGTTGGCCAGCGACTTCTCCAGATTGTTGTACTCCTCCTGCAGCACGGTGAGCACGTGCAGCTTTTCCGTTCCCTCCTGGATGACCTTTTTCAGCTCCTCCTGCTTCTTGACGTACAGTTTCTAGTTAAAGGAAAGCAAAACGTTAGTAGTAGGGAATTGAATAGGCGGCAAAACACTTAATAGACAAAATCAGTTAAACCTTCAACTCCTTCGCTCGATCAGCATAGCTCTTCCGCACGTCGTCCAGGTTCGCGCGCATCTCGAAAGTGTACTGGCGCAGGATCGTTTCCTCCAGCTCGTCCAGGTCGATCACGCGGCCGAACTTCTTCATCATCGTCTCGCCGATTTCCTCCTTGAGCGACACCAGCTGCTGGCGCATATACTTGATGTCCGTCTTCATGCGCGCCAGGTGGACCACGTTCACCCGGTGCTTGCGCTTCGTTTCGAGCGTTTCCGTCGCCAGCTGGTCGACCCGGGCGTACAGCTTCAGCAGCGCCTCCCGATTGAACAGCAGGCTGTGCTCCACGTCGTGAAACTCCGTCTCCGTGCGGAAGTACTGCATCTGATCCATCTTCACCATCACCAGCGTGTCGATGTCGTTCAGTCGGCGCTGCTTCTCGCGCCGCAACTCGAGCAGTTCGTCCTTCTTCCGCCCCAGGCGCACCTCGGCGTCGGCGAGCTGCGGCTTGAGGTTTTCCAGGTTTTTGTGCAGCTCCCGCAGCGTGCGGTCCTCCGCGTAGTGGCGCTTCTGCAGGTCCAGCTTTTCGTTGCGCAGCAGGATGGCCAGGTTGTAGACGTCCTGGTCGCACCCGGCCGGGCACTGGTTGAGGTCGAGGAACACCTTGCTCACCTCGCTATCGACCGCGCTCTCCAGCCCGTCGATGTCCTCCGACGAGTACTCGGACGATGAGTCTGACTCGTTGTCGGTGATCTTGCACGGCTTGTACTTTTTCTTGTAGATTCGCTTCATCACCTTGGCGAACTCGTTGTCCAGGCAGCCCGAGTTGAAGCGGTGCACGTTCGATCGCTGCTCCCTCTGGATCTGCTCGATCTCCTGCTCCACCTGCTCGATCGCTGCCCGGGCGTCGTGGACGGCCTCCAGTAGCCCGTTCCGCTCGATCGTCACCTGCTCCACCCCGTGCAGGATGTTCGTCTCGATCTTGCTGAAGTCCTTCAGTATCCACAGCTCCTGGTACAGGGTGAGCTGGAAGTTTTCCAGCAACTTTGCATCCGTCTCCACCACCAGCCGCTCCTGCGACAACCTTTCCAGCTCGCCATCGAACTGCTCGATGCGTCGGCCCACTTTGTCGATGATTTTGTCCTGCTTGAAGAGCTGCCTTACGAGACGCATCTCTCGCAGCTCCTGTTCGTGTTTGTTGTGCGACGCAGCCACCATCTCCCGGGTTGCATCAGTGCTGGCCAAACCGAGCGTCTCCTGCAGAATCGAATCGTAATACTCGTGCGTACCCTTAACACCTCTCTTCCGTGCCAGCTCCGAAGCAATGGAGGCAATGTTGTTACGATCCTCTTCAAACTTGTACTGATCGTCTGCGTACTCCAGCTCCACGTCAATCGCCACCCCGCGCGGCAGCAGCTTCCGTTTGTCGGACGGAATTTCCGCATGAATTTCCCGCAGCTTAGCCTTCTGCTTCTCCACGTACCGCATCAGCTCGACCTTCTTCTCCCTCAGCGCAAACACTTTGCCGTTGTATTCCTGGCGCAGGCGGAACATCTCCCGGCGGACGCGCAACAGCTCGTGGTACTTGCCGGTGGTTGTCTCCACCTGCTCCTCGACCGGCTCGTACTCGGGATCGCTCTTGAGATTGTAGTCACCGATCGAGTTGGCCGCTTCGTTGATTGCCAGATCGTCGGCCGGATCGTTCACGTTCGGGTCCGGTTTGGATGCTTTGTGTTCTTCCCACTGAAACCGGAGGAGAGAAAAATCCATCATTAATACCACGTATCCTGGAAGCGCTGGTCCTTCATAGCTCACTTCTTGCTGTCGTATCGTTTCCTGATTCTTCCGCTCGCGATACTTTGACAAGAGTCGCCTCATTTTGCATTCGAGCTTAAAGTCGATCGTTGACTGCGAGAGCCCCTCGAGAAACGATTCTTTCCGCTGCAAGTGGGAATCTTTTCGACGATCCTGCCGTTTGTCCGTCGAAGATTCGGGAAGCCTTAAACGAAGTCGAAAAATATATTACAAAGCTGCAGCAGTGTACAAACATTTTTAGTGCTGCATAATTTCCATTGCAAACGACAAAAATGCACCCTCTATCGGTTTGTGTGAGTGTGCGAATTGGTGCAAAACAAACAAACTGTGCCATTCATACCACAGATTAACAGACTGGGTCAACAAACCTGTCCTCCGGAGTTTTGCATAGCTCAATGAATAGTCTTTTTGGCAAACAAAAAATTTCGTTGAAATATCATTATCTTCATTCTTCGTAATAAGCAACACCGATTATCTACACTCACCGTCTACGATTCTCCTCTTCTTCCACCAATTGCTCCACTTGTTTCACCGTCTTGAAGTAATCATCGTCCAGCTTCTCGATGCGGAAACTTTTCACCGTCTGTCCGGAGCTGTAATGAGCGTTTATGGTTGTTTTACTGGCACGTTTTCCAGCGCTTTAGCGCTTTTCCTTCCTACCTTACGCCCACTACTTGAATGGGGAAGCTTTCCAGTGGGCCCAGAAAAAATCGATGCAATTTGTCCGCGGTGATGCGCACCTTCTCCACGTCGAACGCCATCCGGCGATGGACGAGGGCCATTTCCGCCTCGAGCTGATGCAGCAGGTCCTCGGTGATGCGCTCGTCCAGCACAAAGTCCGTCACCGGGATGCGGTACGACTCCGGCAGCGACCGGTTGCGCCCGAGCAGCGTCTCGAAGTGCTTCCGGTACTTGGCGACCATCGTTAGCACGCCGTTCTTGCGATCCGACACAATCTTCTCCAGCCGGTCGCGCTCCTGCTTCGCCTTCTGCTCCTCCAGCGACGGGTAGGTCCGTTCGGCGATGTCGAACACCCGCTTGACGGACTTCTCGAGCGGTCGGGGCGGCACGGCCTGGAATGGGTCGCCCTCGCCGTACCAACGGTAGGCGAACAGGTTACCGTCGCTGCCGGTGCTGAAGATGTGCGAGAAGTCGTAGCTAAACACCAGGCCCGTGATGCGCCCGGTTCGGTTGTCGTGCATGGGCAGCGACCAGTAGTCGGTGAGGTCCCGGAAGTCCTCCTTCGTCCTGTTGACCCGGAGCGCCCCATCGGCGGTGCCAAAAATCGTGTAGTGAGTGCTGCGTGGAAAGAAATGACAATAATCAGCGAGCGAGGATCTATTTTTTGGCTGCAGGCGGGCACAACTTACTCCTGCAGATAGCACGTGAGTTCCGTATCTTCCGCCTCGGGGATCAGCGTGCACGAAATCGGGTCCTCATCGTCGAATCCGTACTCGTAAACGTAACCCGCATCGTAGCCTCCCATCGACAGCCACAGGGTGTCCTCGGCCGTGTAGCGCGCCCAAAGTATCTGGCTCGGCACCTTCGGGATGTACAGCGGTTCCAGCTCCTCCTCACCGTCCGAGTCGGCCAGGAACGCTTCCTCATTGATTTCCGCCCGCGGGTTGTCCTGCCGCAGCGCCTCCAGGGTTTGCAGCTTGCGGGCTCGCTTTTCCTGCCTGCGCTTCTCGATGTCCGCGATGCGCAGGTTGCGCTTGATTTCCGACTTGACCGACTGGAACGTGAGTTGCTTGATCTCGACGTGCCGCAGGTGGTAGGAGATGGTCGTGTACTCGACCGGCGCCTCCGGCAGCTCCACCTCGAGAAGCTGCCCATGCTGGCAGCCCACCAGCGCCACCGACACGTGGCCCGGCTTCCAGTCGAGCGATGTCACTGCGGACGGGGTGTACACGAGCCCGATGGGTTCGATCGTTACGTGTGGGGTGCCGCGAACACACCGGTGCACAAAGATGGTCTTGTCTTCCGAGCCGGACACGAGAATAGTTTCGCGCCCATTCAGGGCCAGCGAGGTGATGGCCTGCGAGTGGGGTTTGAGGAGCTGTATCAGGTTGACACGATTCTCCGGGTAGGACAGGTGACCGTCGTGCAGGTTGAGTGCGACGGCACGCAGGAACCCATCGCTGAACCCGAGCACCAGAATGGCCCCGGTGGGGTCCAGCGTCGGAGGCAGCCAGAGCATCGCCCTGCCCGGACACTGGAACCGGTGGCTCAGCAGGAGTTCCCGCTTCGCGTAGTCGTACACGCACAGCATACCGTCGACGCCGAGCGTGGCGACGTGGCACGATACCGGGCTGGCCTGCACGGCTGCGATGGCTCCCGCGTGGCACTGGAACAGCTGCTGCGGGGTCTCCGTGTGGTGCGCCGGCGTTAGATCGCACAGCCAAATGCCGCCGTTGCCGTCCTGCGCGTACCACTCGTAGTCGCCCTGCCTGTTGACCAGACACATCAGCTCGCTATGGTGCTGCGGGTCGCCACCGATGCGGAACTCCATGACCGGCTCGATCTCGACGAACCGATCGTCGTCCGGCGGGTCGGCCAACTCGACCGTCTCCCAGAACCAGATCTTGATCTTGCCATCCAGCGCGGCCGTCATGATCTCGCCGGAGCGAATGTACAGCTGCGTGATTGGACCGTCGTGGCACGGTTTCCTGCCCTTCCGGCACACCTCCAGCTTGATCAGGCCGGCCTCCCACACCAGGATGTTGCCCCACTGGCACCCGGACAGCACCTTCTCGTCCGGCAGCGGCAGGATGCCGATGATGTCCGATATTTCCGTCTTACCGAAGCGCCCCAGCTCGCCCTGCAGCTTCAATCCGGTGAAGGTGTGCGACATTTTCCAAAATTTAATATGTCCAAGGCCTATCCAACCGAACGAAAAAAATACGATGTGCCTGCAGCCTGCAAATAAACTTCGCCAAAAACCCGCTGCCACTCACCGCAAGTCGTTATGTGACCAGGGACCGTCGGAGAAAACATCACATTGACGACGTCGTTCGAGAAGGACTTGCAGCGTAGCACAATCTCTCCGTCGGCCCAGTTCCACACCGTCAGCATGTAGTCTGGTTCGATGCCCTGCGAGATTAGCAGCTTTCCATCACCGGTGTAGTCGATTCGGGAGTACCCACCGGTCGTGCCGCCGGTGAGCATGTTCACCAGGGCCATCTCCGGGTACTGGTAGATGATGATGGGCGGATTGGTTCCATTCTCGCCGACTGTCAGGTGGGGAAACTCTTCGCTCGGGTTTGTCTGCAAGTTAGCGGGAAAACCTGGTCGATTAAGAACAATGCTGAATGAAGACGCATTTTCCCACGGAACATTACCGTAATACACCCGATGCCGCTACCGGTGTAGCTCCGTCGAGTCGTCACGGTGCGTGTTCCCACGTGGAAGAAGTGGATCAAATTTCCCGATGCAAACACCAGCACGTTTTCGTCGATTTTGCACAGGTTAAAGTACCGCTTGCAATCGTAGCCATAGGAGTAGCTGTGTTGGATGGATGCGATGGAACAGTATGAGAAAACCGTGTTTCCACACCGCCAGTGTTTTCATATGACTTACTCGAACTCCAGCAGCTCGTTCGGGATGGTGCAGGATGAGTTTCGGATCGGTTTCGATATGAGCGATTTCCCAGCGACCTTTTTAGCTATCCCAATTGAATCCGAAGAAGTCTGCGGCAACTGTTCCATCACTTTGTGGCTTCTATTTCTCACCGGAAAATTGTTGTCGATTGAATCAACGGAATGGCTGAACTGAAAACAAACTTAGCTTGCTTGGACGCGCTGTTTCATGTCGCTATAGAGACCAAGCTGAACTCCGTAGCAACTGCCAAACAGAGACATTGTTAGTACAGCACAGAACCGTTAAAACTGCAGAACCGGTACGTCAGCACACTTTTAAAGAGTCCTTGCACTTTGATATACTTTATATGAATAGTATTCCAATTTGTTCGGACATCTACATTTTTTTAAAGTACGGAATGTTCAATTCTGTTGTGCAGTCGATCATATTAATCAGGTCATGTAGTTAAAGAAGTATTTAAAATTTTCGTATGCTACCATTCCGCTCAAGAAGCAGGAAACGTTCGGTTTGAACGATTTAGCAATGTCACGTTGGTGAACACAATCTGAAACAATTAATTTAGCTCTGCATCTACATTTCACATCACTGCTATCGGTTGTCAAATCCGTCCGTCAAATTGATCCCCGAAACTGCATCAAGTGGTCCCCCCCCCCCCCCACCACCCCCTCCTCCCGAAGCCTCCCGAAGTTCATTGACCGTCTGTCTACGTCCGATAAATCCCGCACAAACCGCCCTGATGAAGCTGATGAAACATCGTCGCCAGGTTTCAACAGGTACCCCCGCCACCGATAGCGCGCCACCCACGGACAGCTATTCGGCGGGCACCTCCACCCCCGGGGTCCAAGGTACCGCCGTGCTCCATTGCCCCGGCGTCGTCCCACCGCGACCGGATTATCGCCACAATCGGGCGTGGTTTCTCAGGCTTTCTGACGATATTCGATCGATCGACCATAAATAATCAGCGGGGCCGGGTGTCAGCTGCGAAGGGAAGGGTCGCATCGCTATCGATGGTCCTCGTCGTTATCAGTAGCCGGCCGCGCTAGGGGCCAACCGACACGAACCGGATTCGTGCACACGGTATGCTCGACGGCTTTGCGACGGCCTTTTTTGGCCTTTTTTTTTTTTTTGGGGCCTTCATTGAGGGGTGGCGTTCATTAATCATCGCGATCCTTGGCCGGAACGTGGTGCTAACGTTCACATCGGAAACTTCCCAGACATGGGAGGGCAAAGTACGAGCAGCAATAATTTGGCTGCTCATCGGGGGTAGCTCGCTCGCTCCCTCCGCAATTGCGTCAAGCGCGGCGATAGGGCCAAGACGACCGGGGGAGGGGACGGTGGTCCGGTGAAACCCGGGAGAGGCTTTTTGTTGCGTGCCATTGTAAATGCATCCCTTCTAAGTGGAGCAAACCAGAATGACCCTTGGGCTCACACAAGTGGGCGATAAGCCGGCTGCGTGTTGAAGCGCGCAACATTCATCCATCGTTCGCGCCGAACCGGTTGGAACCGGTTGCGGATAACCCCGCGGGTTAACTTACTGGACAAACCGATTGCGCTCCAGCCTCTCGCGCGCGCGCTAGCCGTGTTGGTTGCGTCAATATGCGAGTGACAAGATGCTCGTGCCGTTTACTATTGAATTCTCCGGGGTTTCGTGGATCCTGGAAGAGATCTGTTTCAGGGACCATCCCCGATTAGTTGGTTTATTATTGGGCACACGTGTCAGCCCTACTGCTGCTGTCAGATCACGCGGATCTGGCGTGATTTCGCCGCGTGATGTAACAGTTCGCCAAAGTTGCCAAGAGTCTGCCGGAAATCTTCCATCTTTCATCGGCCAAGGTCCGCTGGAGGCGGCCCCACCCCGGGGACGAGGGGTGATTATCAAGGAGTTATAAATAATAGAAAGAAAAAAAAACAAATTAGCTTGTCCCGCAAGTACCCCGCAAGAAATCACAACGTACCGCGCCAATCCGGGGCGTTTGTTCCCATAATTGACTCGGAATATTGTGCGCGATAAGGCACCGGGGGCCGGGGAAAATGCTAATCGGAAACCGGCTCGAGCCGGATCCGCTCGCCGTCGCCGGGAGCGGCCGCAATCGTGGACAGGGCGGACTTTATCAAGCCGAAGACGTCGCTGGCCGGGCACGTTTGCGATAAGCGAGTCCATGCACCACACGGACGGGGGATTGGAATTGTGCATACGAACCGGTACGACCGCTTGGCAGCTGCTGAATGGTGGTCAAGTCAAAACCGGACGATGATCTGGGACATCTTTTACAAACTTTGCATTTTATTGAACAACCAACACCTGCCCGTCCGAGAATGCATCAAGTTCCAACAAAAAAAAAAAAAATACAACACACTTTGACTATCAAAAAGGGCTGACGTAGGTCGCCCTTCGGGGGAGGGGGGGCGGGGGGGGGGTGCGTTAAAATATGCAATCTCATCGGCCGTTTGGCAAACGAAGATGGCCGCATGGCCTAGATGGCATAGAAAATGATCAGACGCTCTTCGGTGATCACCACTCTGCGCACCGTCCGGCGCACCCTTCACGTCCGTCCCTAAGCGTCAACGAGCGGGGCGCAATCTGTTTGATAAACAAGTAACTGGAAACAGAAAACAAAAACTGGATTTACTGCTCTCTGATTTCTCGAGCAACCAGTTAATGCCCGGGGGAGGTGGTAGCACTTGGGAGATATTTTCATGAGTTCGCCATGCACCTAGCGGGAGATCCCCTGGTCGTGCTATCAAGCGTCTGCTGCGTCCGCTGGAGGTAAATAAAAATAGTCCTATGATGTTGTAACGCAACACACAAAGTAAATTTTACACATAGAACAACTCGAATTTTCATCTCCTTTAACGTTTTCTAAAATGCATCATCAGCTCTTCAGATTGTCTACCAGCGCTGACGGCCTCATTACGTCTATCCCAGAAGCTTGCCCGCGGCGAAGTGCACTCACAGCCGTAAATAGCCTGTTGAATGAAAGTACTCCTGTAAATCAAGTAGACCTCCCGGACGTGCGCTGTGGGACCGATGAACCAAACAACATTTCAATGGTCCACCTCGACTGCGCTCCCAACTCGTGATGCGCAATTCAAGTGTGCAACGTCATCGTGCAGTATGAGTCTGCTAGGTAGGCTACATAGTCTAGCCGCAGCCATGCAGTGTTGATTTATTTTGACTGGTACAACTCATGGCCGTCGACGATGGCGTAGTAGTAAACTTCTAAGTCATGCGACGAACGGGTGGCGCTCGGGATCAATACCACACCACCGGAGCGATCCTCTTGCGTGTGTTCGAACCGCCTCGAACCGGATGGCCGGAAGCCGGGCTGCTTAGTCTGCCGAGAGTCGTCTCCACCGATAAGCGGTTCAAAGTGGCTCCGCGGCCCACCGTCGGTGCAGTTTTCACTTCGCACCCTTATCGGAAGCATAATCCGTGCGTGTGGCCCATCGATGGACGGGGGCCAGGGCGTAATATTGCAATGGCCGCGCGGGCCTGGGTGGAATCTCCTTACACTTTGAACCGGATCGTCGTGACTCAAATTCAATCTCATGCTTCCATTTGGGTCGTAATCGGTTGATTTTTGTTCCAAAAGGCAAGCACAGATAAACGAGTTTAGTTTCATTTAAGCCATGCTTACGCTTTGCTGTAAGTTCGGCGTGTCGGTGTGTGGCTAAGTGGGGAATTTGAGGTAGAATATATGAAGTCTGATTTCTGTTTTCATTTGACTTACATTGTCTCAATATATGATGGTTTTCTACATACCTGGAAACTTCAAAATAACACATTCCAGATCCGGAGTAATACATGCTGAGATAATGATTGTGCTTCGAGAATTCCGTTATCGTGAAGGCTTTTCTTTCGTTAACACAAATATAACAGTAGTAATATGTATTGGGTGTGTTTTCCTCTTCTATAAGGCATCCCATTTCTGGTATTTTTTCGTTGAAATTTTGTAATTAACAAAACGTCACTTTGTCCCTGAACAAAACGTGCGATTGGAGAGCTATAAATAAAATCGGACGATAGATCTTCCGCACGAAAAGTTCGCCTCTGCGCGATAACGTCTTATCTTCAACGATCTACCATACGCATACGATCGCTTTATGGTGCAGTAACGTAAATATCGTTCGAACGATTAAACTAATCCACTATGCTGACCCACAGCAGGCGATGAGATACCATGCGTCTCCATCTCCATCCGTGCCGTGCTCCTCCGGGCCCGAGTGCGCTCCCGTCGAGTGACCCGCGCCCGTTGCCGTAGGTAGTGGACGTTTTGAGTAGCGGTGAAAAAAAAACCCCCCATCAATTCGTCTTATCATGCGGGAAGTGATCTGCAACTCCGCCAAAGACCGACACGCCCGAAGATGTCATCGTTTCTTTATCGGCGCGTTTGGATTTGTCCAAAAGATAGATAGGCACGGAGGCCACCCGCCAACCTGCTGCCGGCCGATAGTGGCCACCGGATCGCTTGACCACCGGTATGGTTCACCACTCGCCGTTTGTTACCACTGCCCGCCACTGCCCTCTCTGTGTATGTGTGTCGGTGTTTTGCGTTCCAGACCTTCGCAATGTTGTCGCGACTCGCGAAGATGACGCGGGCCGGGATTTTGGGCCCCCGCGCTCGAACGGCCTTCGCCAGACGCACACGGCTCAAGCGGTCCCGTGTGGTGGGGTTCACGGGGCTACGTTGGTAGTTGTGCTTCGAACCGAAGCGACCGACCACCCTAGCGCCACTCTTCTAGCCGGGGGTGAGCGCAGCGAGCTTATCAGACACAGTCTCTGTGCGGCCGTCAGCCGCCGCCATCGTCTTGGCCCTGCAATGGGGAGCTTCGCTGTGTGTGTGTGCGTGTGGCGGACGGGATGCCCACGCCGGGCCACGGAAGTGACCGCCCCCGGGGGCCGCGCTTTGAATGTGTGTTAAAATGTGCTCCACCCGGGCGGGCGGCTTTCAGTCAGAATTAAGAACTCGCACCGCTCGGATCGCCGCCGTGTCGCGTGGTTCCGTGCAAGTTACACACAAAAAAAAAAAAAAACGTCGAGCGTGTGTGCGGGCTCTGATAACAGCACTTCGGAGTCATGCCAGTGTGTTTGTCGGTGGCGGCATGATTTAACAGTTCGTTCTTTGCTTCAACTCTGCGCTCCGTCAGCCTCCGTCCATAAGTATACTAGTATTTTATTTTGTTTCCGTCTTCCGGGAGCCTATACAGCAGAGGGAAAAGTAAAAACGAAACGATAGATAGATTCGCCGCAAAGGATGACCGGTGGGAGTGTGTGAAGCGATCGACGAGGTGCCCAGTGAGCGTGTGCGGTCCCTGTCTAGTCTTGAAGGAAGTCGTGCTGATCCCAGCAGCTTCCCACTTTGCGCGCGCGCGTGTGTGTGCTCGTATGCAAATAAGCTAACGTAAAAGCAACGGGAAGTTGAATTGTTGACACGGAAAGATAAGCGTGCGAAGTAAATAGAGAGCACCGAAAAAAAAGAAAAATAAAACAATTGCCCAGACAGATTAACAGTCAGTGTGTGCGCCTAACCAAAGAGGAGGAGATAAATGACATAGTAAAGAAAAAAAAATCGAAACCCCAGGAGAGAGAAACACAATCCGTGTGTGGAAAAACCTTTCGAAAGCTTCGCCAGAATGATAATCAACAAAGAAACCATCCCGTACAGGATGGGCCTGCAGCCCTTCTACTACTACCAGTCGTCGCCGCCGGTGAAAAATGAGCGCCTAGGAGGATACCATCCCATCACGCCACCGTACCACCACCCGTACGACTTCGTCCTGCCCATGCAGTCGCCCCCGAACTCGGTTGCCGCGGCGGCGGTGGCGGCGGTTGCGGCCGCGGCCGGACTCCCCGTGCCGGCCGGCGGTCAGTCACCCTCGTCCGGGGTCTCTGCCGTCTCGCCACCGGCCTCCTCCTCATCGTCCTCGTCGTCATCGCCAACTTCGTCCTTCTCGGGATCGCCGCTGTACTTCTACTTGAACGGGCCGGGTGGTTCCGGTACCGGGTCGGATGGGCCCGGATCGGAGGACATCAGCTCGGTTCCACTGTCACCACCGCACACACCACCGCTCCGGGATTCAGTCAGCCCGCAAGGGGGCGGTGGTCACCCCAGGACCAACGCGCCACTGATGGCCGTCAATAAATACGGATTATCGAGTCTGTCCGGCTCGGAGCGGATTGGAACGGAACCGACACCCGCTTCCGGTGGGGCAGTGACGCGCAACTCCGTTATCATGAAGGTGCAGAACCAGCAGGTGGTGCCGATGCAGCGCGACACCGACGCCAGCTCGCCGTTCGAGCCGGAAACGGTCGAGAAATTCATCTGCCGCTGGGAGAACTGCTACTGGTAAGGATTCGCTAATGGGGTCAAGGGAGTTTTTCGGGGGAAAGATACTGGCTGACCGTAGTTGGGTATAAAGATTAGGCTTGCTTGGGGGAACTCTTTGGGTAGCAGTTGTACATGTCATTTCTGGTCTAGCGACGGAAACATTTTATCAAAACATTACGGAGAAAAATTCCTGACTGACTGACTGATTCATTCCTGTGAACTAGGATTTCAACATACCTGTTGGTAGATTGTAAATTTTGGTGCACAATTGAATTGAACTAGCCACCAACATATGCCAAGGATGAAGAATGAGCAAGGATTATAATTTAATCCTTATTCAAATATACTTACCTCGATCGAACTAAGCAGTGTGTGATCCCTTTTCTAGTGATTGATTTCATATCGATTAATTATTCTGGAAATAATTTTACAAATTTATTATAAATTCTCAAATTTGCCTTCTGGTGCACCCTGTTTTTTCCCAGCCGTTCGTCAGTACTTTGAAAATACTTGCAACGGCACGACAGAACCATCTTTTAGCTGCTTCAAGCAATCCATTATCTTGCTTTCCCATCGGGGATCATATACTTGTCTCTAGATATAGCCACACGGCCACTGCGCCCCATTCCTTCATCTTGCAGTCGGTGGGGGCGAAAAAACTACCCCCGTAGCCATGGGTGGGTGGCAAACAAACCTCCGCCGCCGTCGCCACAATCCGTTCCAGCGTACCGTGCCAGCGTCCCCCGGAACCGGGCCACAGAGAGACACGTTTCGTGCACCGTGTGCACACGTCACGCAATCGGTGGCCCGCGGCCCAACTTGGTGGCTGCTACGGTCGCTGCTGTGTGCGAAACCCAGAACTTACACCCTCGGAGACGTAATCTCACCGACCTACAGGGGAGAACGGCCCAGACTGCACCAGGATTCTTCCTGGTATGCGCATTCGCACGCAACGGTCGATAGGCGAGTGCGAACATTTTCGCCTGAAAGCCCACTGTGATGAGTTCACAATAAATCGCTGCAATATGTCAAACGTATTGCGTCAGCATTGTGCCGACGAGTGTTTGTCGGAAAAAGAAATCAAATATTCATCGGGGAGGCGATTTTGCACATCCTGTTGTTTCTGGGAGCAACGGAGCTTTCCGCAATATTCCATTAAAAATATTTGTGTAAATAAAACTGACTTATCGAATGAAAAACAAACAGACCTTTCTTTGGTTTCTTTTGACGCATTTTAAATTTTGAGGATCTGTTTCTTGCTTCCTTTCCTTCTTGTTTTCGTTTCGACTTTGCGTATAACATGTTCCTAATCCCCTAGTTCAACATCTGACAGTTTACTTTAGTAGTTTTTTAAATTTTCTGGCAACCAGCTGTCAGTTGAGATGAGTAACTTTTCCATTTCTATCTTCTTAATTTATATCCATTATTGTTGTTTCAAAAACACATTGGCCGATTTTAATGAATTTTCCACTCTTCAATCGTTTCAAAATGGCAAAAGCAAGCGAATAAACATTACAAATAAAAGGCGCAACCAGAAACGGCTTATCAGTTAGCAATGTTCTTTCCGAACCGTTTTTTATTTAATTTCCCAAATCCGTTTGCGAAGGTCTCAAAGTTTCCGCTGATTAAAGGACGCTGAATATTTTTTTGTAGAAGTAACCGTTGGCCCTAATTCGGCGGCACTCGTTCAAACTGCTTCTAATTTGTGACGTATCGCCTCGTGTGGACACCCGCCGAGTCGTTTCACCGATGATGGTATGTTCCGTTTTTTTTTTCAAACTCACGCAGTGCGATAAGAAACGGTTTGGCCACATTGAAACAAATACCACCCCAACGCACAACGGTGGTCCCCCGAAAACGTGCGCTGTGCCCACTGCCAAATCTATTTCCGCTACCGAAACCGGTTGATCCAGGTCCGCATGCCAGCACCGAGGGGTCCACCGAGGGAAGTAAGAAGTAAACGAGATAATGGTGATGAGACTTCATCGATGGGCTCTTTGTCCGTCCCCCCGGGTAGAGGGGCGGAGGGTTTTGCTTGGGGGATCGGAATGAATCCATAGTTTTTGGTATATCTTATCAAATTGTCCGTCGCTACGTGACGTGTCCCTCCTGCTGAGGTTGTCACCTGGCGGGACTTCGACTGGGAACTTCGAACAATACCGACCAACGCCAATAAAATCCCCACCCCCGCTAGACTCTTTCGTGGGGGTTGGGGTGCTTTCGTTTTTTTGATTCGTCATTCACCGTCTTTTTTTCACCTTCCTCCTCTTCCCTCCACAGTGTGTTCTTCAAGTTGGAAGATCTGGCAAGTCACGTCACGCAGAAGCACGCCGTCATCGGGCTGGACGGTTTGTACTACTGCCGCTGGGAGCGCTGCCTGCGCCAGGACCGGGGCTTTAACGCGCGCTACAAGATGCTGGTGCACGTGCGCACGCACACCAAGGAGAAGCCGCACCAGTGCGGCAAGTGCGGCAAGTGCTTTTCGCGCGCCGAAAACCTCAAGATCCATCTGCGCTCGCACTCGGGCGAGAAGCCGTACGTGTGCCCGGTTGAGGTAGGTCCGGAGGGTCCCACTATTCCGAGGGTGCCGTAGTCGTAGTAATAGTGGCCGTTCGATTGTAATGTTTTTTCCGCCTATTCGTTTCGCTGCAGGGTTGCAACAAGGCGTACTCGAACTCGTCGGATCGCTTCAAGCACACCCGGACGCACTCGAACGACAAGCCGTACGTGTGCAAGGTGGCCGGCTGCAGCAAACGGTACACCGATCCGTCCTCGCTGCGGAAGCACGTGAAGACGTTCAAGCACTCGAACCAGTCGCACCAGCAGCAGCAACACACGCAGCATCAACACTCCTCGATGCTGCCGGACGTCTGCTTCATGGACTTCGAGAGCTTCTCGCAGGACAGTAGCCGCTCGGACGCGACCGGGTCCTACCCGAGCGCGACGTCGCCGCTGGCGTCCGCCGACGAGCACGACCCAGACGAGGACATCGGCGAGCTGATCGACGTGGTCAATCTCGACGGGCGGTGCGAGGAAATGTACGCCGACTACCAGCGGCTGCACCGAATCGGCCAACCGTGCGGCCATCCGGACTGCGACGTCGATACAGAGCGGGCTGGCCCGGGCGGCTACTGGAACGGTTCCGACGATGACGCCGGCGAACGCTCGCCCGTCGACGAGTTCCGCGGCCAGACGCTGCTCGACGCCGACGACGAAGCCGAGCTCGATTATCAGAGCGATGGGCAGGGGTCCACCGCCGAGGGTTGGGCATTTCCGGCCGTGCCGAACAAGATCCCCCCGGATAGCGACGCCACGGAACGCGCCGAGTCCCGTCGCTACGACGACGTCGGTGGGGTCGATGGGCCCACGCCGGCGAAATCGATCGAAGACGACGAGCTGTGCAGCGGCGTACTGGCCAAGGCCCGAACGCTCAGGATGGACGTCGACGGTCCGCTCGATCTCAGTATACATCACCGATGAAAGTATGCGGCTGCGGCACCCCGGGCCTGAGAACGCCAGCTTGCCGCGGTTTCGCCGTTTGATTTATCTTTTCTTTTTCAACCCAAAATTCTATTTTACCTTCCCCACAAACAACCCCGGATTCCCCCCAAATCCCTTTCACACGCCCATCCCCTGTTTTCCCATAACCCCCCTTTATAACTGTGTTCTACAACGCAACTGATGGATTTTGTAGTTAGTAAGCAACACGATTTTTACAATTTATATACTTAACTATTAACAAGTTTACTTACAAGCGCATGGAAACAGATTTTTCTTCTTTCTAAAACCCTATATAAACAAATTATTGTCTACATTTGTTTGAAACAAATACAGCCCGCAAGAGAGATAGAGAAAGGGCGAGAAAGATAGAGAGTGGTGCAAAGAGAAAGATGCAATGCACGCATACACAAACAAAATATAGTAGAGAATGGTTTTTGTTGGTTCCGCTGCGTCCATATAAAGGGCAAAGTGGAACAAGCGAACATGTTTACTAACCACCATGCAGAACCCTTCGAAAACCGAATGATAAATGAGAGAAGCAAAACGAAAGAGAAAGAAAAACGAACAAGAAAGTTCGATCGTATATAAGAAAACATGAGATGGTGAATGTTAAGAGAAAGGAATATGAAGAATATAAGGAACACGGAAGCTATGGAGAGGATGAATGGTGGAAAAACAAACTCTGTGGTGTGAAATGAAACTCAATGTCTAATATCTAGAAAAGCTACAACTACTTGTTACAATCTTTGCAAATTACGTGGAGTGGATGAATAAATGATTAAACAAAATGGAAACGCGTTTTTAATGAATAGGGAAAGAAATGCAGTCGAAAGGTAAAGTAATTTTACCGAACATAAATTGTTCTTACAAAGAAAATCAAACTTGAATAGTGAACAGTTTTTAAACAATTTATTGTGAAGCAGTCTTTCGAAGGGAAACTCAATCCCCACCACTTCCGAAGAATGTTTCGGAACTATCATAAATGGTGTAGTTCGATTCCCATTTCCCGCTTCTCGGGCTCGGTTCCCATTGGGAATGTTGGCAAACCCGGAATACCGCCACCACCGGTACTACCACCCCCAAGACCACTGCCTCCACCGCCGAGTGCTCCAATGACGGAACCGAGCATGCCAGGGTTGAACGGTGTAACGATGACTTGGAAGGCGCCTAGGATCAGGGACGCTCCGGGAGCCGACGACGATTGTGGAGCTCCCGTGCCGATCCCGGGCAGTCCCGTACCACCCAGCAGCCCGCTAGCTCCCCCGAGCGGCTGTTGTTCCGAGGTGGTCGGTGTCTCCGTCGACGTCCCCAGAAACGGAGGAAGAAGGTCGAGTGGTCCAGCTCGTTCATCGACCGACTGTTCGCCCGTTCCGTCGTCTTCGCGCACCTCCGGTCCGGATGCGTTCGGGAGGTCAAGGCAGGAGGTTCCACTGTACAGGAGTGCCAGGAGAAAAATAGTTTCCAGTCCTCTCATGATGTCCTGTGAATCCTTGTGACTTCCTGGCACTATTTTCAACACTACACACTGTTTTCGAGTCGTTGCAACGCAAGTTTTTCCAACCTATCCCCAGTGAGTTGCTCGACAGACTGTTCAAGTTCAAAGCAGGGCGCACGATGCCATATGCAGCGGAAATGCACATGGGGGCGTTTGGAAACGACGTCGGACACGACGTGCTCAGGTATCAGATGTGTCCCACGGCTGGAGGCCACAAATTTATGTGTTGCCATTCTTTAGAACATCGAAATGCACCATCGACACCGGCCGGCTTTTCGAACCACCGCCATCCCCGTCGTCGTCGTCGTCGACGACATTTTCCATGTAAATAATTACACACCGGTCCGTCCGATAAGAAGCCTATAGTTTGAGTTTTATTCAATTAACGTGCCGGGTATGCTGGCACCGGGGCTTCCACCGTTTAACAAGCACCTTTTTGTCGTTTTCCCGGAAGTTATGATACGACTATCAGCCTGGCGCCAGCATGGGGGCGGGGGGTGTTTGGTTCAGGTTGGAGACGGAATCTAAATTTGCATTTCTTTGCGAAGCCGCGACGGAAATCGTAAAATCGAACGGTTTTCGCCACAAATACCATTCGGTGGGAGTTGAGACATTTTCCCTTTAGTTGAGTGTGTATTTCGTTTTGCCAAAACATTCGGAAGCAACGTGCATATGATGTTCAAAGAACTCATTCAACACTGTTTAAAAAACATATAACAAAACTGTTCAAAAAGAATTTAATTTTCGAAAAATTGTTATTCATCAATTTCATCAAATTGGAAAAACCTCTTTGTTATTTCAGTAGACTGTCCCTGGCCCCTAGTTTAATTTTTCCTCACTGTCAGCAAAAAAAAAACCAACACGCAAATTGGCGCGCAACGCGTTGACTGATTGATTCGGTTCGGTCAAAACCTGCAAATATTGCCCTCTGATGAGGTCGTGTTTATGAAATAAATATTAAAACTCACCCCCACCCCAACTGCGGCGTACGCAGCACAGCCCCCGGGGGCAAACACGGCCGTTGCTTGATTACACTTCAACAGGTTTTTAATTGACGATGGTCAAACCCTTGGTGAGGGTGAGAGGGGGGACACGTCCTGACAAAACACATCCACACAGGAGAACGGGGAGCTGTGTTTCCATGATGGGGAAAAAAAGAAAATACAGTGACCGGGGAAAACAAACATCAAAATTCCTGACCGGAATGGAAATGAAATGAACCGAAGGTTAAACTTTCCGTGTCACCTGTCGATGGCACGTTTTGACTGCTGGATGAGATCCTACGAAGGACACAGAAAATGGGGAAAAGGATGGTAAAAAAAGAGGATAAATGAACGCTACCGAATAACGCACCGAATGCATTTCGCATGCACTTCATCAACTGCAGGCAGCGAGGGGTCGAAATTTGAATCAACGTTTGTCAATGCACCCATGCCCCGTATTTGCATTCCTACTCCGTCCCATGGAGTTGGCGTTGATCCTGACGATGACGAGGGGAAGCAGGAAGGAAACGAACGAAGCGAAAAAAAACCCCAACAAAACGCTTCCTGCACCGGCCAGACATCCATGACGGCAGTGATCCCGGAGGCCAATTTCGGCTTCGGCGGCGTGCAGTGAGCGAAGTAATAATAACTCCCAACTTGCAACTGGCCGGATGCGCTGGACTCTGGTCTGCACACCTACGGGTGATGAAGTATCCAGTATCCATGGCCTAGGCGCAGTTGAGTCCGATTCGGGAGGAAATGGAAACATCCGACGGACACTTTTTTGGGCCGAGACAGCCTGGCCAGACCGATCCTTCCAGGCCAGCTCGAAACAGACTCAAATCCAGACCTCGGCAACGATTAACTCCGGCCGGTGCCGGTGGATGCGAAGCGAAAGAGTTTTCATTATCGTTGGCCGACCGCCCGCTGGGTTCCCTAATCCGCAGCCTCGGGCCTATCAGACGGACTCCTCCAGCCGCGCTGCTCCAGACAGGCCCAGTTCGGATGAAATAAACGAACTTTATTAAACGAAAACGAAAGGGCGCAAGAGAAGTCCGGCCTGCCTCTGCATCCACCATGGTGGAAGAGTTTCAGGCGCTTCGGCTTCCTCCTTCTTTTACACATGCAAATAGACACCGCAGACACCAGACACCGGCGTCGGGCCCATGACGGACCGAACTCCTAGCCTATGGCTAACTTCAACAGTCGCTTCGGCCCCTTTGAAAGGTGGTGAAGTTTGTTTGTGCGTCGATCCAGCAACGGCCGACGGTCCGCCGGATGGACACAATGTTGCACCCATGTGGGGACGATGGTTGGCCCTGCTCGTCTCGTTTATCAGTCGCTGGGCTGGGACGCTTCCGATGCTACCGGACTATCTGGGTCCGTTTTGGGCCGCAAAAAAACTCACTCCCGTTTTCCATTCCATCGCGTTTGGCAAACGTTAGATTTGGCTTGAAGTCGCAGCAGGCGCTGCAAAAGGCGGTGAGTGCTTCCATATAGTGGGTAGTGCCGTCTAGTAGCTGCTCACCGTGGGAGTGAGCGAGCGAGCGAGCGACAGCACATGCCCGACTCGTTCACACACCGAGGAGTGTTGGCGAGCACGCAGCATCTCTCGTGCGCTTCGTGCTTCGGATTTTCAGCACGATCCGACGCGAATATTCTGCCAGACACGGGCCAGACAATCGGAACTGGATAAAGTCTGTGCCTTCTCTCTTCTGCACCCTCGGTGGTCTTATCTAACCTTTTCTTTTCCCCAAGCATCCCATTTCCTCATTCTCGCATTTCCCGTAGCCACCCCGAAGGACTCAATGTTTACCGCACATCCGAAAAAAAATGAAACGATCTCCACCGGGGTGGTCACGGGCAGCCAGACTTCGTCGTCCTTCGGCCGCTTTCTGCGCCCACTTTCTCTCTTTCTCTCTCTATCTCTCTCTCTGCGTACGCGCGCACCGTACAGGAAATGAAAATGGGGAAAACCCGAAACTTTCCCAGACTGTCTGCACCCGACCCCGGTCTGGTGGAAGCGTGTGCGAAATGGATGACGTCTGTTGGCCCCTCTCGCCGTCTGTGTCTGTTGACGAGCTGGTGTGTGCGCCGGTGTGTGTTAGCCGGCTTTTTGCGTACGCCGCCCCAAAGGCAAAAACCATGGATGACCATGGAAAGCCGAATAAAGGAGTTGGAGAATAATGGCCACCCGCAGTACAGTGCAAAAGGGTGCAGTGGCAACCCCAAGCTTACTGTTTTGGGTGGGTTTTTTAAAATGGTTTTTTCTTTTTAATCGAATATCGTAAGAGCTTGAAGAGTGGAAAATTGTTGACGAATCAGTACGTGCTAAGTGTGACCGTATGAGGTGGTTTAGATTTTTAAAACAAATTATTTAAACTACTACGAGCTACGAAGGGAATACCCCTGGTTCAGTAGTCCTTCAAACATACATTCTCGAAGACGTCACCAGCAAAACACTACCACCTCAACGCCAGTGCCAGAAGTTTCCCGCAGTTTGCCGATTGTTGTCTTTATTAACATCATCAGACTAGCGGTGGAGAACTTGCGAATTTCGATGGTAATGGCACAATGATGGAATACGACCAAACTTCGACCAAATCCCGCCGCACTTGCAGCTGCTGGCGCTTGCAACCGGAAATCCAATCCGGTCCGGTCCAAGCAAGTCTGGAGTGCTTCGTCTCACTATTGCGCTCGCGTCATCGGCCGCTTATCGTTGGCGCTCGGTCGGATGCTTAGACGATAAAGTTAGCGGTTTGTTAGATGGTAATGGCATCGCAACGGGTGTAATGGAAAGTGCATCCCGTTCAGTTGTCCCATCCCTCGGGCGGTGGGAGGCAGCGAACTGTCAAAGTTTGAGCAAACTGTCCCATCTGCAGCATGGGCTGCTGGTCGACGCAAGTTGGAACCGCGACACGGGGAACCTCCCGGGTTTCGAACACGTGCACACATTTTCCATCCATCCGTCCAACCATTCCCCCCACCGCAAGTAAGAAAGGATGAAGCTTTTACATGTGGGAAAAGTTCAATCACCATCCCACGGGGAGAGAAACTTTAAATGAACATTACTGCTCGACAATACGCGCACACATGTCGGAGCTGCCGGGTTCCGGCTGACGTCCCGAGTTTTCTGCTGACATATTGCGGGAGTAATTTATTTTACAACATGTTTAAGACAATCCGATCACCAATTCGCAGATGACAAAACCGAACGGTTTATGATATGTACGGACGGTAAAATGGTAGTTCAGTAAGTTCCGTTGTACTTTTTCACAACATGACAACTTTTACGAGTCGGTTTTTCGCGACCACTGAAAGGCGAACGGATGTCCGTCCGTTGGATGTTTTCATTTTGATGATGTTTTTCAAGAAGTTTGAATTCGTACCTCAAACCCGAAAATTTGGAGTTTCCATTGTTACTCTCTTTATCTCTTTGAAAATAAATTGACCGTTAGATGAACTCCTGTGAAAGAACATTGTTAATAGATCCTTATAAAACAAAGCGACTCACTCGACTGTCGTTTCTGGTGAGTTCGTACCTGTGGAGTTCATTTCAAAGGACGAGGAAAATTTCAAGCAGATGAGATAATAAGATTATTTAATATATAAGATTTATTTTACGATTCCCTGCCAGCCCTTCAGTATGAATCTTTATACATTTCAAGCTACATCAGTGGGGTCATCACTCAACAGCGTCACGGTACGGTAGCATCATAAATCCTCACCCGAACCGCTCCTCCGGGAGGTGACGTCACGCTGAAGGTTAATTCAATCACGCTTCCAAATGACGTATCAAATGCATCGATCCCTCGAGCACTCGCCGGCAGCAGGAAAAAAGCGCGGGATAAATGGGGGAGGAAAGCGAGCGCGCGCGCGCGCACCCAGAACTGCACACGAAGCACAGGATACAGTCACCCTCTCGGGACAGGGATGTCTGCACATTTTCGTCAAGGTTATTCATTAGCAGGCATCCATCCACCAGACATCCATCAACTTCGCCGCGTTTTGTGGTGGCCCCTCCTGCGGTTGTTTCTTCCAGTGTGCCCTCACTCACACGTGGACGGGGTTGCTTTTCCAACCCCTTTGGCGGTGGTTTTCGAGACAGCAGGTCCCTGGGACGTGCTGACGGATCATAATAAAATGCAAATGAAGGAAAATGGAAATTTTGATTGCTCTTGTTTTGTGTTTGTCTCGTCACTGGACGGACGAGATGTTTGGGTTTTTTTTCTTCTTCGATTTTTCTTCTTCTTGGAAAATCTGCCCGCCAGGACGTGTGGAGCAGGACAGAAAAGGAGGGGAGGGTGAAATTTTACACTCTTCCCACGACGCCCGAGGAATGGCCCACACGCCATCCGAAAAGTGAGAAAAGAAGGAGATATCTCGAGACAAACACACAGACACATTCCGTGGCTCTACACGCGTGTCGAGCAATGGCTTCTGACAGGTACGTGAACGTGACGTTTAGATTACCGGTGGTGGGTGGGCCAGAGGGCACTTGTGCATAATGTGATGCCATTTGTGGGCGATGCTGTTCCGGGTGGCTCATCGCTGCTTTCAGGAATGCTTTTCATCGTAAATTATGCGTGAAAGCTTATTAGGCGAGAATTAGAATCATCACCACCCGTGTCGGAAAAGGTGTCACGCGCCGTGGCGCAGTTCATCGCTCGTCGCGGGCGGGGGTGTTTTTCATCGTAATTCCGCGGCGGTGGTTGGGGGCATTTGATTGAAGGTGGCAGCGATTGAAACCTTTGAACCTTTCTACAAGCTTTGCATCCGTTCCATATTCATTCCATGCTCCATGGATTTGTTTGGAGTCGTTTGATTCTGCTAACGAAGTTTGGGAAAGTGTTACTTATCGTTAAAGAGCGGCAAAACGATCCATATAGAATATACATTTTTTTCACTTTTGTATTATACTTTTTATGTTGTTATTCAAGCTTATGGCGTTCTTTATTGTCAGTGTTCAAGATTTAATGTGCATCTTCACTTATGAATCGCATTTCAATTTGTTGGCGAAAGTTTTATATTTTTTTCACAACACTTATTCGACAAGGAATACTGTGGTTTATTTACAGCCGGAACTGTCCTTCGGTAGACACAATCTTACAAGCAATTGTAGGCAACAGGGGAAGCTGCAAACAGCAATCGGAGACTGTTGATGGGCAACGCAATTTATGTCCCATCCGTTCCAGACAAGATCGATTGGATTGCCTCGGACGAGGGGTGGCAGAATCTTGAATGCACTCGAATGGCATACCGACCGGAACGCGTTGGTATGCGTTCTAGGTGCTCAAAATTTCGCAACGCTTGACGGTAAAAGACGAATGAAATTTATTGCAACATTTTGCCGTGATTTATTCCGCGTTGATGCGTCCGTAGATTTATCGATGCTTCTCTTCCGTTGAGAGTGGGTGGGTTTTTTCTTTCTTTTAATCCCTCCGAAACAGGGCCGAATGGATGCAATTGCATTCGATCGTGATCATTCCGATTACAAGAAGTTTACAACCGAAGCTGGAGGACGGGACGCTTCTTGCCTCTCTTTGTGGCGTCGTTTTTCGATTGGGAAAATCGCATCAAAGCGCCTGCTCGTTGTGTGCGCGAGAGAGAGAGAGAGGGAGGGAGTGGCTCAATCGGCGACGGAGGAGAACGATGGCTGCGGGAGGGGGAGGGTTGCATTTGACTATGGACTTGAGAATGGAACCGAACCGTCGTCGAAGCGGGGCGAACGTAATCCAACACACTCGATCTAACCGGAGCACCACGATGGCCTGCTTCGGTTGCAAAGTGCAACGCTTTGCTGATGGCCAGTGAACGAACCGGCCGAAGGACACCAGTGCACATTGCACTCGAACATCCTTGCCCCCGTCCTGCTCAGTGAAAACGGAATGGAAAGTACTCCCTCGCTCCATCGGATCCACTCTTCCACCGGCACTCCGTCTCCCTCTCCGATGGTTCGTTGGGTGACAGAATTTAATCTGATCCCAGTCGACAGCTGCAATTGGCGTCGATGGCTGTGCCTGCTGTGGTGGTGGTGGTGGTGCTCGATGCATCCTTCGGGACGATTCGTGTGCGTTCGGGAGGCGAGGGGCGGAATGGAATTACGGTATCGATTTTTTGCCACCGCACATTGTAGTGTCCTCGACTCGACCGTCAGCATCGGTCGGACGCAGCAGAAGCGTCATGTGCTGTAAATGCAATTCTAATCCCCTCGCAGCCTGCACTCCGTTTCATTCGCTTCCTCTCGGTGTCAGTTTTATTTCTCTTACAGTGCGGTACGCTTTTCGCCAAGGTGTCCATCACTTATTTTCAGTTTAACTTTACGATCATTACATGTAAAGGTGTAAGTGTAAAGGCGTTCCGTTTGCAAAAACATACGAAAAAGAGAAAGCCTAGTATCATTTTACTGTATTATATGGTTAACTTTAAACAATTATGAAGAAACTTCTACAGAAAAATGTGTGAAATGAAATGGATTGGTAGAAGAAGGAATTTGATATTATAATATTCAACTATTGCATTTATATTTCAGGATTTTTTTCCATGGACTTACAGATGGAAATGGACCTTCACTGTCTGCTGGTCCTGGCTCCGATGCTTCAGAGTCATCCGTTAGTTGCATGTAATCGAACACAGGCAATAATGCTGGCTGCGTCAAACCGCACACCGTTCACCCGCAACCAACAGGAGTGGGACTGCATGAATGCTGCATTTTCCAACCACCCACCCGTACCCACCACACCTACCAGACCTTGGCATGGCTTATCGTCCGATGGAATCAAAAACTAGCTAAAGGGAGAAAAAAAAAAGAAGCAGCAAACCAACACTGCTGCCGATGGCGAGTGGTCCTTTCGTCGACAGACTTCCACACCCGTCCCCGGGTCGCCCCGGTCCCGGTTAAGATCGATGCAAATTTAATGAAAAACTATTTCATTAGTCCATTACTTATTAACGGGCAGCGTAATTAAATCAGTCCGTTCGATCGGAAAGCCCAGGATGGACAACCTAGAGAGAGGGGTGGGGAGAAAAGGAGAGGTATCGCGGTGGACAGGAGGTGTGACAGTATCGCAAGACAGTCGTCCTCGAAGAGCGAGGCGCGAGGGATGAAGTTTGCTTGAGGCCAA
>JAOEFI010000006.1:25105151-25130547 GCA_034621735.1 Anopheles plumbeus
GTCTCGCCGAAATAACTCCTCATTTGCGACGGGTTCTCTTCTACACGTAGTCGGAATATTTTGTGGCCCATTTTCCTGCTCCACCGGAAGGGCACTCGGACCACCCTCCCCAGCCGGCTGGGTGGCAACATTCGCACATTTCGCTCCCTTTTTCACACGTACTCGAATTTCGCACCTTAATGAAGGCCGAACATTCTGCCGGATTCTGGAAGGATACGTGTGTATGTTTGTTGCTTACGTTGCGGTCCAGAGAACGGGTCACCGTCGTCTAGCTCCGGGTGGGAAAAGAAACACATGTTTTTCCTTGTGCACGGCACGAATTGTTTCCCGGGGGATGCTTCATTCTCGAGACATCTACTAGATGGTCTTAAAAGCTAGATGTTGCTGTTCGGGTGTGTGGAAAAGCGAAGGAAAAACTGATCAAATGGTTGAAGGCGAAGAGAGGTAGATGGAATGCAAAGTATTCAACATACTTACAGTAGTGAATATATTGATTTACATTCAATATTTTGGTTAACTTTACCCACAAACTAAAGTACAAAACAAATGTTTCATAAATTATTATTGAAAGAATATAATTAAAGTTTAGCTTACTGACATCCATTCCTGGTTTGTTAATATGGAAAACTGAAACGAATCTCTCAATGATTTTTCACATTTTCTTTCGTTTGAAAAAAGTGCTAAACAAAGCGAAACGCAAATCCCGAGTGACCCTTCGCTCTAGCACCCCTAAAGCAAGACGTGCTGTAAATGATTGTTTAACTTTTTGTATCGTAACATTATCAATCTAATTTCAAATGCAATAAACAACGGACCGGCGAAGTGGACTAGAAGGTGAAAACAAAACAAAAAAGCGCCACCGCCGTCGCTGGACGGAAGTGAAGATTCAAAATAAAATTTAGATACGAAAAAGAGGGACGGAAAAGATAGAGAAGGAGAACGAGCTGGTATCCACGGTCGTAGAATAAGGATGGATGTGTAGTAGTAAAGTTAAAAGGAGAGAGATCTTCATCTAAAATGCTATTTCCATGGGTTTTCCGTGAATAAAGCATCGGACCGGAAGATGGCTGGACCGGCGAAAGGAAGTCGAGTGAAGTCAAAATAACAATTCCTTCCACCCACCAGGCAGGCCCGCTCGCTCGTGCTTCCTTCTTCCTGTCGCCGTCCTGCCAGACGGACGATTTCTTGTCCTTCTTTTTGCTCGCATTACCGGCGGCGAAATCTAATCCTCGACCGAGGCCAGCCCTGGCAAGCGAGTTTCTTCAGTTTAAGAAACCTGCAAGGGCGCAGGAAGAAGCGCAGAAAAACTTTCGATTTCACCAGCCATCGTTTCCCCGGCTTTGCTTCTTTACCCCCCCCCCCCCCCCCGGCCACCAGCACGCCTCCCCGGAGTCGTTGTGTAGTTATGCGGACCAAGAACGAAAAGTCCTCACGGTGTCCACCAGGACTTTCCGGTGCCGCTGCGCGCCCGTGTTCGAATGGAGGCGCCTGGTTGTTGGCTCGAGCGGGCATTGTCGCACGTACAATACGTAGGTACGGTTCGCTATCGTGTGCCCTTGCCCTTGAGCGGACGACCATGTTCGATTAAACAGAACACGGACAAGTCAGGCGGGAAAGCGGAAGAGCGAATACAAAAAACTACGAGTCTCAACCGTTGTGCAACATTTTGTTGTTCTTTGGTGCGATGGAAACTTACAGTAGTGGGCGAGACTTTCTCAGTCGTAGAAACGTTGCCCAATACCATGCTTATGTACACTTTTAAAGCACAGTACAAACTTTTAGAACTGCTTCATTTAACTAAGGGCTCATATGCACAATTAACTTTTATTAAACTGCAGGCCTTGTGCAATCACGCGAAGTTCCATGACGCAAGTGGTATGTCTATTTGAAAATCTTTCGCACACCACTGTCCAACTGTCTGCGGGCAGACAGAAAATTCGTTAGTACCCACGAATTGGCGAAGGAAAGTAGGAAATAAATTTTCATCATTGTTGGACATTTTCCCACCGGCTTATTCTGGTTCAGGTGCGGTTTTGCAGCCGCAGACACTGCCATTGGATTCCCTCTAAGGATACGTAACATCCTTCCGCCTGGGCGCATGTACACCGCCGCTGAGTTTTCCATTTGTCCCGACGACGCTGGGGAGTTGCCGCAGGGCCTCCCGTCCCACAGCTGGAAATGCGTCTAAGAAAACACTACCGATCTTCCGAGGGCGACCCGCAAGACATTGACAATTCACACGTGTCAGTTTGGCTTCCAGAGCACAGGAGAGGGTCGGCCGGGGATCCTTCAGTTGGAAGGCAGACAATTCGGACGCCCAGGGTCAGACAGGTAATCATTTTCGCCCGGTCATCTCGAGAGGATTCACCGTCCGGTGCATGACCGTCGCTGTTTGTTGTTTTTATCCGACAACCCCGGTGGGTCCTTCAGTGCCGGCAAGTACCACTCGCATCCACTCGCTGTCGGCCGCAGTCTCCCGCAAGACGCTCGAATAACGTCAAGCTTAACTTTCGCCATTCAGCGCGCAAAGAGAAAAAGGAACCGCCAGAGTAGGTTTTTTTGTTGTTATTTGGAGTCGTTGGGAAGCTTACTCGAGGAATTATTTTGGTATTTTCCACGACTTGGTATTCCCTTTTCACGACGAGGAGCTTGCACCGTTGTTTACAATTTTAGTGATCTCAAGCCGGACATGATATCGTTTAGCGCAATTGAAAAAGTTTTGATTAACTTGGAGAGTGCTTGGAAAGCGCAAACTGGTTGTTTTTTTTTTGTTCTTCCTTCTCTTCTCTTGCTTCTCTAGCTTATACCGTCGTCCGGCGAATCCGGCTGGCTTGCGATGCCACGTGCGTATTATTTTTCCGACATTGGCCCGTACACCATTACACCATACCGTGTTTCCGATCTTGCTTACAGTTCATTTTATTTGCGTTTAAACTTCCCGAACCCGAACGGGAGAATCGACTAGACGACGCTGTGAACGATCGTCGTCTGGGGAGAAAATGCGCAATGATTCGAAGAAAGTGTAAATGTACCGTCCATCCCGAAACCAGAATAACTCCATTAGAAGTTTGATGGGTTTCGGTAGCAATTAGATTACGGGCGCGTAACTCGATGAGAGTGGATTTTGTTTTGCTATATTGGCGAGTTGTGAAGTGCACTTACCGTCGGAAAGTCGAGCTTGACCGAGGCAGAAAGAAAAAAAAACAGAAATTTCAATGCAATACTCGCCTACTTCAATTGAGCGCATCATGAGTCTATTTCCTCTCTTCGGGTTCTTCACTAAATGTTTGATAGTTTTAAGAAAATGGAAACAACTTCAAACTGTTTGCTTTTGGTTAAAAAACCAAATACTAAATCATTTAAGGCATCCTTTCTCATTAGGAGATAAAATGAAATCCAGGTTTTGTTTGTTTGTAAACATAAATCACAAAACCGTAGCTACAAAACACCAAGCGCCTCCATTAGAAAGTTAAGAGAAAAGGGAGCAACATTACTCCGAACGCTGCTGCCCGAATGGCGTATTTGTTGTAGACACAATTGCCGACCCCACACCGGTAGATGACCTTGAACCCTGTCTGGACTGTTCCACCATATATATTTTTTTTATCTATTTTGCTTCATTTATCCAGAGGGCACTTAAACCGAAATGGAGAAAAAAGCGCGATGGAAGAGGCTGCCGCGGGGTTAAGAGACAGCGAAAGGACAATGTTTCGCCATTTGCCAGCCAAAGTGTCGTTAATTTGCGCGTTTGCAATCTACGTAGCATAAAATTCAACTACGATTCCGGCGTGATCCGACCGTACCGGGAATCTACTCATGGCCAGGGCAGGAGATAGCTCTATCTTTATGGACATCGGAGGGCGGTGGACTCGGTGGTCGAATTAATGGCCTCCATTCGTCGTCTTGCCTGAACGGTGTGGATGAGAGGCTCAAAGAATGCGTTCCTTTCCGATAGCCTTCCCCCGGGGTCAACTTTAACCGTCCCCGTACCTTTAATGCAACTAAAAAAAACTCACTAAAGCCCAGCCATTGGCTCATCTCGACCCGATCGGCACTGCAGCGTGAAATGCGTCTCGTGAACTCAAACAAATCGCAAACCTTAATGGGACGAGGTCGGAAGGAACAGCCGAATCGACCCGCGAGGATGCGAAAAAACTTCCCCGACACGACCAAAGTCCGACGCAGCGACCTGTGCAGTCATTAGCTGTAAATTTGAAGGCATCATTTATTTTACTTTCGTATCACACAGTGTCCCGACAGTGCGCCGGGGTGGCCGGCCCCATTTCAGCGTGTTCCATTTGTGCACACGTTTCTATACGTTAACCCCCCGCCGTATCTTAATTCGTTTCGTCGGGTGCGGGCTAGAGGCTGTTTGTTTCCTTGCATCGCAGTATTAGCTTTTTTTTTCTGTCATATTGTAAATCGCTGACAGCAGGATAAAAGCCAAGAGAATTGAAGTTAACGTTCCACTCCTATCCCCTCCGTTCTTCAGTACATAGTATAGTACAATCTCTTCGCCAGAAATTCCGTTTTTCCGTGGGAATGCTTTGTCCTTTCGGGTGACACTGTCGTGTGCCTCCCAGTCGTTTTGGCGGGCTATCAGCAGCGATCACACACTCGCACACAAAGCATTCTGTAGGAAAAGTCGTTAAAAGATAAAAATTATAAGTCTAGCAAAAGTTTTTCCCCGTGGAAAGAGCTATGTAGGACGGGAGGTTTTGGGGGCGAGTATGATTTCAACGAGAGCATTTCCTGTGGTTCCTGGGTTTTCCAACATTTGTATATTCAACATCGTAGAAAGGCCAAATGTCTATAGGTTGGAAGGAAAACGTAGCTGGCGTCATGGTTGTCTTTGTCCTCCATTTACTTGCTAGAATGCTTCTGCTTTACTTGCCATAGAATTCGCATCAAAATAACAGGTAACCTGTTACAACAGACAGTACTGTGTTTAGTAATATCGACCAGAAATATAAATATTATTGTGGAATTTGCTGCTGTCCTATGGACAGTTTTGTTTTGGCTACTTAGGAATCGTGTAATAGCCATTTAGACCAGAGTATTTTCATGCCTCACCAAAGTCGTGTAATTGACATTTCCCTGGGGGAGACCGCTAATGGGTTCCAATCTGTTCCACTTTTCCCGGTGACACCCATAGACGAACGGATTTTATAGCGTCGGATCGCACCACTCTCACCGTTCCGTTCGTCCTGAAGGTGAGCAATTATGAGCTCGTCCCACGTCAGATTTCGGTGGAGCCAGGAATGCTGTTGGAAAAGAAAAACTAGACACACCAAATAAGGGCCATTAGAGGAGCTTTACGTCGGCCGCGATTTTAGGCGAGCTTTTTGTATATTTTTTCGCTTCAAGCACCGAAGGAAGGGCGAACGAAATGTCAGCGAGAGACACAAAAAGAGTAAACCCGGACGCTTCGGGTTCGTTGAAAAGAGAGAAAAAAAAAAACACAGCCGAAAGCATGGCGGGCACCCGTCTGGCAGCACGAACCGGTTCAAAATTGTCTGGATGCGCTGCCCGAAACCAGCTGGCCCTGGCTGGTTGGAAGTGAATTTATGAAATTAAATTCCACATTCACAACGATGCTTCGTTAGTTCGCAAAGGGTGGCCACACACCCGACCGAGGGTGAGGCGTCTGCGTCGGAAAAATATTCTTCTGGCACTGCTGGCCGTCGACAGCTGAATCGATACGGTGTTTCATTTCGATCCGTTGGTAATTCGGTGTGGCAAGGTAGTTTTGTCCAACATGTCTTCGAAGAACTATTTATGTTTGTATTTTTTTTTGCTTCGTCAAACGATATCACGAAAATTATTCGTTATAACAACATTAATCGAAATAGATAAACGAAAGCCTGGCGCGATCGTTGGAAAGTTTCTTATATACTCTGTCATTTGAATTTGAAAAAAATTAAATAAAGAAGCAAGTATAAATGTAATTAAATGTGCAGCCACTTTTGTCGCTTCGTGAAATATGTAGAAGGTTGAAAACATGGCGTAAATATGTTATATATTTGTTCCTATCACCTCAAGAGTTTGTTTGGAAGGTCCTACCTGCAGATAAGCGTATGCTTGAAGCCTTGGTTGACATATGGTGATGATCGAAGATCTTGTAAAAGCATCCTTATAGCGTCTTTACAAAATATACCCAACGACGACAACCTTTTCAATTCCGTTGCCCTTCGTGTACCTTCATCATCGCTAAACAATGTTCCAGAAATGTTTGATTGAGTGCCCACTAGAGATTAGTGAATGCCATCGATCGCAAGTTCGACCATTGTGCGCTGTACGATGCTTTCTTGAGTCTCCGGACGAAACGAAGCCAAACATGTTCCTTCACCTTCTCGCTGGCGCTTGAAGAAATACTTGATTTCTTTTACATCGATGGAGCAACGAAACTTGCACGAAACGCACTCGAAAGCCCACTCTAGACGGCGTGTCGATGCCGAAACCCGATGTCGAGACGAATATCCGTTTATCGAGAGCCGTTCCTTCTCGATCAATGTTCGGAAAACTTTCGTCCCCCTTTATACCTTTCGCCATTTTCGATCATTCTTTTATGAAATGAAAACTGGTTGTGTTCTGGTTCATTTTTCTCCTCAATTGTTGATTAAATTAGTCTTGAGTCATGTTTGTCGTGGCATTAGAACCGATGATGTAACTTGTTTGGCCGATGCAGTATTTATTTGATATGATAGCATGGATGTATAGAGTTGTAACTAAGTTCAGTAATTTTACCATTAGAAGACATTCCAAATTTGTAATATGACGTTTCATTCATCAATCAGTAATTCGATATAATTTTGTTGAAGCACAATAATTGACTGAACAGCTGTAGACACAATTGGAAACGTGAGCGGACCACCAGACTTCGGCTATTATTGCTTCCCGAGGTAATAGTACCCTGTTCTCGAGGATGCAAGAATTCGTTAGAAGAGCTCCTTGAACTTGGAGTTGCGGTAGATGAAAATGATAGAGTGGCCCTGCACCAGGGATTGTAACGAGATTCATCAACGATGGAAAGATCTGTCGAATCCATCGGCTGAGCGCGCCGGATGCCCCTGAATCTATGCAAGCCGCACAACCTGCGTTGGGGTTGTTGTGAACAGTGAGTGTAGGAAAGTGAGATGAATTTGTCCTCTCACCCATCGCAGTGATGTCGAACCTGTCCCGATTCGAATGTATTCGAAATTCAACTTAGTTCCACCCCCTGGTCATTGCTTATGATGGAAATTCATCCACCATCAGATTCGCTTTCCCTGAACTGTCTCTGTATAGACTCAACCCATCAGCCCGAACTAATGGTGCGTTTACTCTTCCGGCTGACAATATGCATCACATGTCAACTCGAATGCAAGCTGATCCGAAACCTCACACATCCCACATCTAGCAGTTGCCCCTCAGGACCGAAAATGGCACTTCCCCTCAACGTACGCTTCCGACTTCCGCCGGCTGGCGCCGAAAGTGGCTCGCAGTGTGAAACTGTGGGGAAGGTTCAGCCCTTGATGATGGTCACTCGCTCCGCTTGCTCGCCGCACTGCCCCGGACCAGACGTCGAGGGTGTAGCACCGCTCCGGGCGTCAAAAGCAGGATGACCTTAATGCAATTACCAATTCAATTTAAAATCTAAATCAGAATCAAACTCAACATGTGCACGTGAAATGCAATTATTATGATGATAGTATTTCAGTGATTTACAAATTGAATTATCAACCGAACAGTTTCCGTCCCAAAAGGGCCCGCCGGTCACCGGATCCGGCGTCTGGCGTCGGTCTGTCCGGCGACCGGAGAGCAAAGGCAACACTGCGGGGTGTGGAAAAGAAGGGAGGGAGGTGGGGGACTGGCAAGAGAGCAAAACGAACGGAAGTGTGAAATTCGACTTCGGTCTGTCAATATGAAACTAATGGTATGTTCATTCCGCAAACCGTCCCGGGGTCGGGCAACTCGGACGATCGACGATAATAAGTGTCAGACGGGGGAACTTATTACACCCTGTTATGGTGGAGTTGCACAATACTTTTCAAGCAAAAGGGCGAAAGGATGATGCGCTCCTGGGGAGAACCGAACAGTTTGTCAAAAATTCAGTAAGTTATGTGAACTTAATCCCCTTTCCATGCTCACAATGACTCGTCCGAGAAGAGAGATTTTTCATCGTTTAAATATTGATCCTTTCTCGATTGCTTGCTATAAGATATATTTTTTTTATTTCATTTGTTGTACTTGTTTGTGTTTAGTTCAATACATTTGTGGTTTGATTAAGGTTAATGTGGTTTCTACAGAAATTGAATTATCTGGACTATAAGTGGTAGAAGAAAATAAACATTTACTACAGGAGCAGAAGGTAACAGAATCAAAAAACCCTTGTGAAAAATCGATTTTTATCTCTAATTGCCACATGAAAAACTCAGCATCGGGGAAACCTCTACGGACAGCAATCGAAACGATATAAATTAAATTATTACATGATTTGATTTGCTTCGCAGTTGCATTTCCAGTGGAAAGGAAGAAGACGGAAGCAGTGCAGGAACAAAAAAGTGTTTCGTAATTATAATACATTGTGTACATTTTGTATGAGATCCCTATAGCCACACATTACACCACCACATAGGCGTAAAAGATGGGTTGTTCCAATCGGTAATCCATCAATATTTAATTAACGGTGCATTTACAAAATGTTCTGCGTGAATGCAATGTTTTTTCGCCCACGGCCCAAGAGTACAATGACACACAAACTCCTACTATCAGCTTGTTTGTGGAAATGTGAAACACATTGAAAAAGTAAAAGAGCGAAGCAGAAAAATGAAAATTTAAAAAACCATAACAACTACCGGGAAATCCTAGGCACATGTTGTTAATCATATGCAAATGAAATATTGACAACCGAACGGGCTTGGCAACGGGAATAATTACAATTATTCCACAACAAACAATCTATCAACACACATCATCGGCCGACCGAACGATAGGCACGCCGGCCATGTAACAAAGTGTTGCGTGAAGTGAATACTTTTTCGCACCATTTTATAATTTGACATCGGAAGGGTAAAAGGCTGGAGGTCAGCCTGCGGCCAATTCCGATGCACGCGGAGCTCCAACTCTTTCCCATTGAGGATGCGGTGTGTATCATAAAGTTCAACTTTTAAATGGAAAAGTTTCCAGTTTAATTAAGATTTTCCCTGTCCGTTGTTCGCTTAACTTTGGTTGCCTTTTCTTGCTGACCGCGTCAAGCCGGTGAGTCCTTGTCCTCCTCGAGGGATACGAAGAGAAGGAGCAACGGAATGAATCCTTCCATCGATGAGCGGCCGCTGAAGAAACATCGACCTTCCCGGGTTTTCCGGAGCTCGCAGGTCTGGGAGGTGGTTTCGATTATAACCTCATAAACATACAGATTACTATTAACAAGTACGGTCGAGCCGCCAGCGGCCAAGAGGAGCTTATTCGTGGACGTTAGAGTCCTCGCGTTGCATTCGTAATTGCCTTGTCCTGATTGTCAGCATTCCGAAACCCAACCACAAAACCAAAAACAACGGCTAAACTTTTTCAGCATTTTGGAAGCGTCCGCTTTATTTCGGATTTAGTATTCGAATCTAATAGTTGGTCCCATGCTATTAGTAAACTGCCATTAAAATCATGTGATATTGTAGAATGTTTCATCACACTGACACCAAAACGAGACGACATTGGGGAATGTTAATTTCATTATTTATTATTTCTCTTTAAATTATTTAGTTACTTCCTTTCCATTATTATCGTTTACCATTATCGATATTATTATTATTATAATTAATATTACTTTTATTATTATCATTATTACTAGTTTTATTACTCATATTAATAATATTATTATACTCAATATATATATTTCATCCGTCCGCAAGAGAGTGTTGCGTGAATTGGTTTGTTTTTCTCCGTTCTCGTTCTCTTCGCGGTCCTTCGCTACGTAATAAATATGATTTGTTTGATTTTTACCATTTTCCCTTTCTCCAGTTTATGCTGATTGATTAATGGTTGCACATTTTTTCCTCCTTTTTTTTTGTAACGTAGCTCGATTGATGAACCACAAAACCGATTTTCCGTGTTTCTCTCTTCATATTGGTAGCTCGGCTGGACTACTACTCGGCTGGAACGAACTTCTTCACACTTTCCCTAGCTATAGTTGCACCTGGCTGGGGGGTCGTACTGACTCACGGTCGGCTTTTCGTTTCCGTTCGGAAGGAAATCTTCGCAGGAGTAGAAAAGGGGAAAACACGCGAAGAGAAATGGCCTACGGAACCAACCGAAAAACTTTAAAAGAATAAGTAACACGCTTTTCTTCTGCGTTAGTGACATTGTTTTTTTTTTGTTTTTAGTTAACTTTTTGGTAGAATTTTTCTGAACACTAAACATTGGGGCATCAATTGAAAACAATTTTTGGGCCGCTTTTTTCTTTACGAATCATATTTCCAAAACCAAAATTTTCAGTAATTGCATCAAAGGAAAGATTGGGGATCCGATAACTTTTTTCCAACCCACAACCCACCCACTCGCACACATACACAATAGAGGAAGGGGGTTTGATGGGACAGGAGGGGTGTTTTCCCGACGGAGGGAAAGGAAAAACGGAAGCGAGTCGTCTCCGTGTTTTGCGGTTCATTCGAAAGGGACCTTCCGCCCTGGCCGCCCTCCTCTGCACGTCCCTCCACTCCAACGATCGCGTTTGGTTACTTTTTACACTATATACACACTTATCTATGCTGCGCATCCGCCGCGGCGCGTCGGTGTTGATTATCGGTGGACAGGGGACAAACTTTTCCGCCACACACATTACACTGCAGTAGCGGTTTTCTCGTTGCTATGATATCGTTCTTTTTGTTTTGTTTTAATCGTGGGTAAGGTGTAGTAAAAGCGTTGCGTGTTTCGCTCGCCAGTGTTGGCAAACCGTTTGGCCGGACATGTTGGTGTATGGTGGAACTGACCGTTTGGAAAACAAAGAATGGGCAAATGTGTTGCTGGTTTAGCTGGTTTCTTTAAAACCACTTCTGGATCTCTCTCTCTCTCTCTCTCTTTCTGCAATAATGAGCTTTTGCTTTTGTGATTGGATTCCCTCCACCATCCTGGTATCCTGATGAGATAAGCTTACATTGGTTTATGCCCTATGTTTAACTACATAATTGTGCTATCACTGGGTTTCAGTTTATGTTCTGTCACTTTATTGTTTCCTCTGCGCCCGCCCACACTCTGCCGCGTCGGTGTTTTTAAACCGTTCTATTTATTATTATTCTGGTAGCTAAAAAGCGATAAACAAACAGGAACACATGCAACAGACACTTAAATTCGCTTTTCCTGATGTACGCAGTTCCCCCCGCGACGCACGCCTGGCTCGCTTGTAAATAAAGTTTATGGACAATTATTGCGACATGCGGTTGATGTTTGTGCTTCGATATCAAAACTGCCGGCTAACATCGAGATGTGTTGGGTTCAAATTGTTTCGACTTTCATACATAGATTGGTTGTGTCGCTTGGCTTAACTTCTTCCGCTGCCGCTGCTCTAGTGAAGATACAAGTGAAACATACAGTACAGGTTGTTTGTTTTTATGATTCGATTATGAGCCCAAGAGGATAGGAATAGTTGTGAACCGCGCCCGTCTTTCTCGCAGTAAGATTGTAATAATTCCGAAATATGGATATCGATGAAATGTTTCCTCCCGCGGGAAACTGGTAGAGAAAAAAAAACCAAACGAAGGTTTCAAAAGTTTAGCAAGGACGAAGAGTTCGATCGACCCCGTTCTTGGTTTTTTGGGAAAACTCGGCTCGGTGTGCTTCCGCGTTCGCCGTAATGATTTTACTTTTTTATATATGTGTACTTTGCTGTCTATTTTCTCTCCTTTATTTTATGTTCGACCTTAATAGTTATGATTCATTGTTTCATATATATATATATATTTATACCAGTTGGGTTTTCCCTCTTCTTCTTCTTCTAGCTTTCCGTTTTGCTCACGTTATTTTATATTACTTGCTTGAATTATTACTTTACTGTCAAATTTTTGGTTCGATAATCACCCTCTTCTTCATTTGCGTTGGCCGTTTTTCGTCCCGCTCGCTCTATGTATGCCGAATTAGTTGCGTAGGGTGACCAGGATCAGCTGTGCTTACGTTTCCATTAAAGATTGCTCATTTCACTGTCTGCCAGACCTTCCTCCTTCCCTTCAATAGGTGGGAGTGGGAGTGCTTCGGCGCGACGTTTTTGTAGTGTTTGTCAAAACGAAGAACAACGATTCGATTAGAATAAATTTAAACATCACCACGGCTAAACGGATTCTTTTCCATCGTTCTCTTTTCTGTCAACGATTCATTCATTTACATGTTTTTTCGAACCACCGGCCCTACCCGCTCGTTGCATACACAGACACATATATTAATTTTTGTTTTAACATTCACGTTCCTGTTTCATACTGAACAGAAACAAAAACTTACACACAACACACACACACACACACACCAGAACGTGATCGATCCTCGATAACTTTAAATCCCCTCTTAATCAGTTAATGAACACCGGACTTTTCTCTAGCAGGCTTTCCCGAGCAGCCAGCCGCGATAGAAGCGTTGTCGCCACGCACGCCAGCTCTCTTCGCTTTTCTATCCGATATCACATATTTTGTTCCATTTTCTTACAAACTGCGCCTCACGGGGTGGCGGGTTACTCCCCGGGGCGAATGATTTTACTGGCAGAGACATGGTGCTCGGTTGTATTCGCTCAGGAAGCGTAGAACGTAAGATGTATGCCGAAATTTATACATCGAGTTATTACACCGAATTCGTTTAGGTTACACACGTTGAAAGGTGGCTTGGAGAAACGAAGATAAATAAGGAGTTATTAGAGAAAGTATATTTGTGAGAGAATACACGATTTTGAACCGTTGTTCACAGTTTTTCCTGCCGTAAGCTTGTTTAGAAGAGCTTATGAAAACGCTCACCGAACTCCCAAGTACTGCGATAATTCTCACGATTTAGAATTTGAATTCAAATAAATATTCCAAACCAGCAAACTTTCCCCCGGCGTAGCACACGAGATGCATCCCTATGCACCGGTTGTTATATGTGTGCTATATGTGGCATCGAGTTTAACGTTTCCCCATATATATATCTTTCCCTCTTCTAGGAGTTACTGCCTTTCAAGTCCTTGTCTACGTTGATTTTAACTAGAAGATGTAGCTCCCTCGCCTGTCGAACACTTCTTTTACCGACAGTAAGCTTTCAATCAACCACCAGAGGGGCTGTTACGTGCCATGCCACTAATCATTCGTTAAATAAATATTTATCACAAATTTGTCTCACCTTCCACAAAAACACACACCCCGCTGTTCCTGTCGTTCCGTTTTGCCTAGTTTCACTCTCTCTCTCTCTCTCTCTGTCTCTTCCCAGTCCACCTCGTCCTTTTCTATTCCTTTTGCATCGAAGATTCCATTCTAACGTGTTAACCCCGTTCAACCGTTTGCTTAGCCAAGCCACATTTCAATACCAATTCACTACATCTCGCGCGACGATTATCTCTCTATCTCTCTCTCTCTCTCTCTCTCTCTGTTTAGCTCCCGGGACGCTTGAACAAATAATTCATCCTAATTGTTGCCTTACTACACCAAATACAGCAAATCCTCCCTCTCGAACATACTGAACACATCAACACACACACGCACACGCGGCTGCTCTCACTCGCTTTCGGGTTTCCCACATACCATTGGTCTAAAATAAAACGTTTAATTAAAACAATAATAATAATAATAAATATCTTTCTCGATTCCATTTTCCGCGCGCCGCGCCGCTCGCGGCAGGTTATTTGCGCAATAGAAACTCTTTTCCGATACCGGTTTCTCTGTGCAGCACTGGAAGTGCTTCGTGCCTACATTTGGGCGCATTCGATTATCCTCGAGCATCCTAATATCCACCGCAGTCCGAACCGATGATGGCTTTCGTCGTTGGCGAGTGTTTCTGTACAATTTTCCTATCAAACCTCCCCTCCCATGCTTTTCCATTTCCGCCGGTATTGCGTTACACAGAGAGACATATAGACACGCACACACTCCTTTCTTCCCCCTCCGCGGTAGCCAATCAGGCTTTCCGCCCGGTTTGCAGCAGCTCCCCCGCTTTTCCCTAGTTAAAAAAATAATAGCTTTAAAATGTTTTCCATTCCCTATTAGAAAGATTACACATTCCCAGCCAAGTAGTACTCAATAGTGTAGCAGCAGTAGTAGTAGTAGTAGTAGTAGTAGTAGTAGTAATAATGATAGTAGTAGTGGATTCCTGGTGCGGTTTTTCTGTTTCGTTTGTTTGTTTTCTTTAATAGTAAAAGTAGTTACAGTTACGGCATCGCGGTATTAGCAATAATAGTACATATTACATAGCTAGTGTAGCCTATCGGTGTATTCGACGATCAGCAACTTATGGTTTCCTTTCTCTCTCTCTCTCTCTATCTCTCTCTTTCTCTCTCACTCTCTCTCTCTCTCTATTTCTCGGTAGCATACGTAGTGTGTTGTCGTAGTTGTTTGAGTGTAGGTTGTGATTTTTCATAATTGATCGGAGCCTGTCTTGGAACTGTCCTTATTTCCTCTTTTTCTATAGTTGCGTTGCTCCACTCGAAGCAATAGTTACTGTTAGTTTTGCGGTGAATATTGTAGCAGAAAGTAGCTGTTGTAGTTGTAGCTAAGATATTGGTATAAATGGTTGTAAGTGATAACAGCAGTCATCGTGATAATAAGAATCGTTAGTCAGGATTTATTCTAGTTGTTTAACCTTCTTATTTTCGTTACTGCTGTTGCGGTAATAGTTTTCGATATCGGTAATAATAGTGTTGATAGGAGTAGCAATCGTAGTCGTAGTAGTAGAAGTTGTGGTATCATCAGTATCGGTTCATTTCTCTCCCACTCAGTAGTCATTATTGCAGAGATTGTGGCTATTGATGCAGACCAATTTTGTTGCAGGTTCGTATTCCTATTGTAATTATTATAGTATGTGGTGACAAAGCATGATGTTGTTATGGTCGCTATTGATTTTATCGCTGCACGAGTTACACCTCGCCATTCCTTTCTTTCCTATGAAAAAGGTCCGTTTTCGGTTGATTTTGTTGTAAAAGATTTGCATGTATCTTCGTATTGGATGTCTTCATTTCCTCGCTATCAACCCTAGTCTCGCACGCGTAACCTTTTCATTGTCTCCGCAGTTCCTCGTGCTCTACACCACACATACTGTTCCTCCGCTTCTACATATGCACACCAGTCTTCGTCGACATTGGGAGAAAATTTGATTTACTTAAATAATACAACTTATAACAGAAAGAAACATTTTCGCTACATCATTCGGCACACACCACATGCTGTTAAACCTTTTCAGCATCCGCTCTAGGCTTTCTTCTCTCTCGCTTCACTTCGCCCGTTCTCGTTCCTACTTCCCTGCCACCACCTGTTGCGCTCATGCACCATTCCTAGCCGCCGTCGTTATGTCGTTAGGGCTCGCCGTTTACCTAGTGTTCTAATGAATAGTGTTGCACATCGAGTTTTTGTATGTTTAGTTGATACTTTTTACAATATTTCCTCCACTCGCCCTCGCGCACTTTCCCACTCCAGTACCGTACGTTTTCCTCTCATCTTTCATTCCGTTTACCTATCGTTAGAGTTAAAAAATATAGATATAGTTTTAGTTATGCTTAGGAGGCTTAAGATACGCGCATAAAATGTACAGCTCGATTGCTTCTTTACTCTGTCTGATTTTGTTTGTTCTTTTCCGCGAACGGATTCTAATATTACTAGTGTGTGTTAATAATATTATTATTATTATTATTATGTTCATATACCTGTTTGTATTATTTCTCCTTTGCGTGTTTCATTCAGTGGGCGTATAGAAGATACATGTTTTTGATCAGCTGGGAGGGCGGCTTTTGTTTTAGGTTTGCGTTTTTCCGCATTGTTGGACTATTGAACCGAGTTCATGGCAACTGGAGCAAATGGGAGAAAGCCGCCGGAAGATGAAGGTACACGCGTACACGGGAAAAAAAATCTCTCCGAGCTACTATTGGGTTGAACGGCTTGAAACGAAATCCCTGCCCGACTGATGGGCACAGGCTGCATAGCATATGTTCATCGAACTTCGGCAGGGAAGTATGCGACACTGCGGACATTCATGCTGGGGGGAGGTCCAAGGAGAGAAACCAAGAATTCTATCCAGTTCTGGATAGACGCAGATGTGGCCACGCGGGCAGCGCATGGCAGATTCAAATTACAAATCTATGACTAGGCTTGGTCACAGTTGATTAAAAAAGTAGTGAAATTTACCCGCAACAGGATTGCGCCGTAACTGGTTGTGGGACGTGCTAAACTCAGTCGTTCAAACAGATGGTGGGGTGTGTTTAATGTGAACGGCTGTTCGTGGTTGCTGTGCGGTCGTCGTGTCAGCGATGTGTTGCTATTAGGAGAGTAAAAAATTTGTACTTTTATCAACCAATGCAACCCCTTCTTATCTGCTGGCATGCGAAAGCGTGCAGGCGTTCTCAACAGCCACCGTAAACAGAACATTCTCCACGCAGAACGGAACATTCTTCATCCACCAATTCCGCGATAAACTTGGTTCATTTGACACTTATCAAAAGTAAACTCACTTCGCGTGCCCGCGCCAGCTTGCTCATCTCCACTCCACTCTCGTGCGACCGCTGCTCCAAACTTCAGCCATTCCCGACCAACTCATCCGTTCTTCATCACAAATAGTATCACGACATCGATTGGCTAAATAATGCTACTACGCACGCGCCCCTGCTGAGCGCGTGTCTCGATAAAAGAAAACCCCGCACGGTCGCAAAGGATAACGCGACCGGAGGAAGGATAGCACCATCACACCATCAATGTGATGGATGGGAAGCAAGGGATGCAAGGGAATGAGGGGGGCCGGGGCTTAGAGCCTGCTGACCGCACTATTGCTGCTTCCGGTGCGTCTTCCTCCTAGCAATCCTCCACTGCCACCGACGGCGCCTCCGCCCCCGACCACCGGTGGTCACATGTAGTGTGCATGCGGATCGGGACTGGGACTTACCGAGGCGCCCAGCGGAGGGGACGCACCGCCGCCGCCGCCGGCGCCACCACCGCCAGTCGTGATGGAAGCTGGTGTGGGGTGGCCACCGGCAGCACCGGAATCGGAACCGGACAGCCGCTGCTGGACTGTCGCCGACGATGGCAGAGAGGACGAGCTGGAGGACGCCATCGACGACGAGGAAGAGGAGCACGAGCTGGAGGGCGACGAGCCGAGCGGGGACGGGACGGCGGACGTGGAAAGTGGCAAACTTCCGGCGGCCCCGGAGGACACCACCGCGGCCACTACCGCCGCCGCCCCCGACGATCGATAGTGCTGGTTGTGGTTGTGGATCCCTGCTCCGGCTCCAGTTGCCAAACTCAGTCCGATGCCGCGACTACCGCCTAAACTACTCCCCGTTGTTCCAGTACCACCCAGCCCGAACCCAACAACACCACCGGAACTGGTAGCAGCAGCGCTGGCACCGGTCGTGACTCTCAGCTGACCGTAGCCGACGCTGCCGCCGCCGCTGCCGCCGCCGCTGCCGCCGCCGCCGCTGCCGCTGCCGGCGTTGTTGTTGATGTGATTGGTACAACCGATGCCGTTACTAACACTACTCGGCCCATAGCTGGCCGTGCCTATGTTACCACTACTACTAACGCCGTTGTTGTTGTTGTTGACGACGCTGGTGTTGCTGCCGCCGATGCTTTGATACAGACTGTTAAAATTATTGTTTCCAGCCAACGGACCGGAAGCGGTGGCAGCAGCACCACCATTGCCACCGTGGATGTTATTGCTATTATTATTATTAATATTATTATTACTAGCACTAATAATACCACCGCCACTGGATGCCGCCGCCGACGACGACGCCGACGACGCCGACGATGATGATGATGAAGAGGAGGACTTGGATGTTTTGTTACCTGGGAAGAGCCGAAAGATTTGTCCGATCTTCTGCAGCTTGTCCGACTTTCCCGGGTGTCCGGCGCTGCCCGCGGAACCACCGGACGACGACGACGACGGTGGCACCGTGGAGGTTAAACTATTGCCACCGGCACCGGACGCCAGCCGATGGTGGTGATGATGATGCAGCTGCTGGTTGCCATCGATTGGTCGGAGGATGGTACCGCTGCTTCCGTGCGTCCCGCTGTCGGTGCCGCCGCCGCCGCCGCTGCTGCCCCCGCTGATACTCCCGCCGGCGCCACCGTAGAAGTGGTACGCCGCACTGCCGATGCTGGCGCCGACGGTGGTCACGTGGCTGGTGGCGCTAGCAACGCTGGACGAGCTGCGCAGGTACGCGCTGGCCCCGCCGTCCGAGGCGGACGACGACGATCCGGCCAGCGACGACAGGATGCTGGTGCTGGTGCCGTGCGCCGTGATCGCACCCGTGGACTGATACTGGACGGGAACGTCGCGCACGGTTTTGTTCGGAGGGGCTTTCACGTACGTGCGCGGTATTTCCGCTTGCTGGAAGGAACACGGAAGAGAAAATGGAAAATATAGAGTTAGTAAGGGAAAGTACTATGAAATCCTTTTTGCAAGTTATATTGAATATCCAATAGTGCTTCCTAAACGAGCGGTTCTTCCTAATTCTATTATGATCACATAATCAAATAACGTTGGACATTTTGACCATGCAGTCGTCCTTGCCGTTTCCTGTTTCCACCCAAAGTCATTGATTGGTATTGATTGGTATCCTTTCTCGTTTCATTTGTCGGACACGGTAGGTGCTCGCTTCTAATCGAACACAGTTTTCCATCGAACCCAGCGCCAGCAATGCATTACATCATACCGCACACGATGGTGTGGCGCATTGGCGAAGTGCATTCCGTACAATCTAATAAACTTGTGTAGGGAAGGAAAAATCCACCCCACTCCACTTTACTGCATTTGACCCGATTCCGGTCGCCAGCCTGGCAGGTTCACTGGGGGTATGGCCTACTTATGAGACCGTCCTTCACTCCTTTCGTTACAGTGCAGGGAGCCGTCCTCGGTAGGGCCGATCGGGTGTACTGAATGCACCGGCGTTGCATTCACTGCAGTACGCGACCCCACACACACACACACACACACACACACACACACACACAGAAAAAGCACAGAGAGAGAGAGATTACATAAATGAAAATCCTCGACACCATTTCCCCACGGGTGGGGTGAAATAAGTCGCATGAAAAGGCCGGGGCGGAGCAAAGGAAACTTCATGTGAATTTACGGACCCGAAGTCCGGGCATGGAGCTTCCCCGCCTCCGGCAATGGATATCCTTCTTCTGTTGTCTTCATAACAATTTATGTTCTTTCCCGCTGGGTCGCAGAGGAATGCATTACGAGCAAAACACAATGGAAAGCGGGCCACACATACGCACTGGATGGAAGGTCCAGAGGAAAGCTACGGGTGGTGTTTGCAGGCGTCACGACGTTCTGCAAAAAAAAAACAACTAGCTGGAAAAATTGTACAAAAAAGAGGTAGAAAAAAGAAAAGCCCCCATAGATGCCATACTAGGGCATCCATGACATGCAGGAGAGTGTGTCTTGAACAGTGCTAGAATGTTTCTAGGACATTCCACACAACGCCAATGCGCAATTATTCACATCGGGTTTTCTCCGGCATTGTTTTTGCGAGGACCTCACACTGTTTCGGTTTTTACCATATATGGTGGAAGTACTCGGTCACGTTCCATTCCAAGTTTGCGTGTTCTCTCCTAGTAGTTCCACGAACCGCAAAACTTGCGCGACGTTCGAGTGCACCGGGTACTAGAGAAGCATTACTACTACGAAACGCGTGCTCGCCAGAAGCTCGCCTCTCTCCACCACTCGCTCGCCGTGGGCAAACACGTGTGAAATGTTTCAAACCCATCGCATGGGCCGCAACAAATCACCAGGGAACGCGTGCGCGCACGACCCCGCCACCGCACACACGGAATGCAACAACCGAGAGACTGCACTTCCACACCGAGCGTGATACACCACGTGACGCGTCCGATGTCTCAGACGGTGAAGGATGATTTAACCGTGAAGTGGCACTGACTAACAACAGTTTTACTGCCTGGCTCAACTGCAGCCTATCTACCTGTCATCGATCGTTGCGAAATCACACGGCGTACATTGTGTTTGAGGTTTAATTGAGTCATCGCCGCGGGCCGACATGTCGAAGGAGCATGATCGGTGGGAGCCGTTTATTGGACCACTTCCAACGTGCCTCTGGCGTTCTCGGAACAGTTGCTAAGCTCACTAGCTGAGCTTTCTTTTAATGCATACATGGTCAACGTAGCAACGGGATTGTTTTAAAGGAATGGTTAAGTAGAACCGCCTCAACTGAATTCATAAGAACAGAATAGCCTACTTCAATACATCTGAACAACATTTAGTTCCTTCTTCTCGGATGCTGTGACGGTTCGACGACTCACCTGGCACGGCGTTCGTATCTGCAGGTCCCGGTCCGGTCCGTACTCCCCATCCGGCAGCGGGACATGGTGCGTGCAGTGGGCGAAGCTGGTGGTGAGCGGCTGGCCACCGGCGCCGCTGCTGCTGCTACTTCCGCTGACGCTGCCACTGTACGCCGCGCTGCTATTGCTATAGTGAGTCTTGTAGTTGATGCTGTTGCTGCCACTGCTGCCGCCACCGAGCGGCTGATTGTTGTGTTGGTGCGGCGGAATGAACAGGTAGGATTGATTATGGTTGCTCTTAAAGTTACTGCTGGTGCTGCTGCTCAGTATCAGCTCGTGGTGGTTGCCGCTCGGTAGCCGATGCTGATGATGCTGCAGGTGCTGCTGCAGCTGCCCGGCCTGACCACCGGCCGACTGGTGATACTGGTGATGGTGATTGCTGTGGTGGTGTTGCTGATGATGATGATGCTGCTGCTGCTGCTGCTGCTGCTGCTGATGGCCATGGTTGTGACTGTGGACGCCGGCGGAATGGTGGTGGAACCCCGCGGAGGAGTCCGACCCGCCGCTGACGCCGGATTCTACTCGTAACCGTCGTGTTCTGTCCGGAGGGAAATGGAGAAACGTTAGGAAAGGTTGTCGTGATCGCACGCTGGTTGACGCATGAACCTACCGTTCATCTCTTAGGGGTGGTGATCCGATGGAACCGCGGGCAGGAACGCCGAGCCGCTCCATCCCCGCGCAGCCCGGTGACTGTACCGATAGCATCTGGGAATGGAGAGAGAGAGAGGGAGAGAGAGAAGATTTGCAACATTAGAGACGTACGTCACTTGGTTTCAGAGGCACGGATTCGAGCGACACTGCGCTCCACAACTCCAAAGGCAACGTCCTCAACAAAAATTCGCTTTCAATTGAACCGTGACCGTTTCACCGAATTCGGCGGCGCGTCCGGCCCGTACAGGGAACCCAGTCCAGTCATCCGGTCGCAATTTCCATCAGACCGGCAGAAGCCAGACGGAAAGCCAGACAGACAGACAGCCGCGCGGGCGGGCGGGCGGGCGGAAGGGTAGCAGACACACAACAACAATGGCCGTCATAATGGTCCGCCGTCTGCGGAATGCGCGTGCATCGCTGCTGGAAGTTGCAATAATGCAAATGCCGTTTTGTTGGCCACCAAGCCCCCTGCCCCTGCTCCGCACCGAAACGAATCACCCAAAACGGACAGTCGAGCAAGCGTGTGCGTGCGTGCGTGCGCTGTGCAGGACATCACCACCGCCTGACAAAAGGGGTTGCACTCTTTGGCAGACAAGCTGGCTGGCTGGCTGGCTGGTTGGCTGGTGCTGGTTGGAGGGTTGTGGCACGCTTGTGTATGGCAGTAATAAACAAATTAATTAATTAATTGCCCAAGCTAATGGAATGCTAATTGATGGATGGAACGGGTCGGTTCCACCCTTCATGCCAACCTTCCGGTGAGCAGTCGATTTTGCCGATGGTCCGCAATTCGTTCCGATTTGCGACATGACTTACTGCCCTCGACAGCGAAGGGGAAACACGGATGGGACACGCTCGGGATCGGAAGCAACATTTCGGTGATCATATTATAAGCGAACTGTCATAATTGTACGCAGCAACAGTTGAATGTGGGATTCATCCTACGAAGGATTTCTTGTCATTACTCCACTGTGCCTTCAACCCTTCAAAAACGTGTGCTTCAAATGGTGGAATGGACTCATTACTTCTTACTCATACTTGCTCTCTAACTGCTCTGATCAAAAGATGGCGAAAGTAAGTATCACACACGCACGCAATGAAGTGACATAAATTTCTATTAAATTCGTGTTACCGAAATTAACTGTCAAGGCTAACAGTTTCTCGCATACCGTTCCAACATTGCCAATTGTTAACTCACGTTGCGAGAAGAGACTCGTCCTTTGTATTGTGCACAACAATTACTTGATGGGTTCTTGTTCGATTTAAATAATATTGAAAGAATTAGAGGGATCACTTGAGGAATCTTTTCAAGTCTTTTCAAACCCGTGCGAATATTGTAAAACCCAAAGGAAGTAAAATCGGGTAACGATAAATGGGTAATTACAAGACCAATTCATCAAAATTCATGTAAAACAATAATATAATGCAATAACGTCTACAGACAAAAGATTGTCAAAGCAGCAACTCTCTCTGAAATGGAAAATAAAAAACGAAACAAATGGAACTGCAATAAAGTTTCGTCTACTGAAGTAGCTCGAGCTTTCAACGGGTAGTAAGGCAGGTGCAGTAGTGTGTGGGCAACTGACAACAACACAACAGACAATAATTGCCATTGGAACACGATCGCTTGGTGAACGTTTTGTTGAACATTGACTGGTGTCGAGTCGAGACGAGACGATCGCTTAGCGTCATTGATTATGGTGCTTCCACGATCCGGTTTCTACTGGTGCGAAGCTTGGACCTGTCCAAGCGGATCATGACCATATGCGCTTCGTGTACGGCCGAAGATGCATTTCACATCGCGCATCGAATGACACCACGGACCGTGCGCCCGCGTTGTCGATACGATTCGAGAAGCAAAATGATAAATGATACCAATAAAAAATAACCCTCCCACAATGACAGCAGAGTGAGAGAGAGAGAAAGAGAGAGAGACAGCGGAGAAATAGGGCAAAACTCGCCTGCATTAACGAGGTGTAAATGTGCATCCGAAGTGAATCTTCTGTCGGGGGCTTCCCTTTCCTTTGCCCAGTGGCACCAAGGCGAAAAAAGATTAGTTTGTGCGTCGGGAAGAGCCCGTCGAGGACTCGCCCCTTCCTTTCTCTTTCTCGCTTTCTTTCCCTCCCCTACTTCCATTTTTTTTCTTTTGTCCTTCCACCACCATGCGCTTGCGGCTGATTATGTTGATTGCTCTCAATTGGGTTTGATAGTGGAATTGGTTCAATGTTGCCATTTCTCGGGAAGCCCGGCAGCCATTTACGCCTTTCTTCCACCGTACGCGTACCCGGTAAGAGATAGCGAATTCATGGAAACAAACATGTCCGCTTTCCTTCGCCCTTCGCCCCAGCCCCATCCACCCGGTGGAGGGTGAAAGGAACTCCCCCGGGGGGCCCGCCTGTGTGTGGAGGTGTGTGTTTTGTGTCCGTGGAACGAAAAAATCCAATCCCACAGTGGACTGTAGTGAAGGGAGGGAGAAGAGAGTAGGATTCCCCCGCAGGGGCAACGGTACAAAACATAATACCGTACTTCCCCCCAGCCAGCCAAGCCAGGCCGGCGCATCGGTACGAGCATAGAAGAGAAAAGCGTAGGAAAGCCGAGCCGGGCGTTCTGTGAAATCCGATGCGTCGGTTTTGTGCACTGCGGTGCGAAAACGCCCACCGTTTGGGAGGGGTGGTCGGCAGGCTGGAGGACGAGAGGGAAGACGTTTTGGCTATGCACTGGCACGCAGTCTGTCCGCCAGGGTTGGATTGAGTTTGTGTTTATGCTAGTGCATTGGGAAGGTTCAGTGGAGGGGAAAATTTGGCCACCGGGCTGCTTGAACCAACTATGGTACTCTAAGTGAATGGAAATGGAAGGGAGAAAAAAATAATCAAACACACACACACACACATTCTTCCACGTTCGCTACTCCACACAACATTGCAACAATGCAACGGATTCCATCTTCGCACTCGATTCTGCCGGTTTGACAGAAAGTAACCCGAGAGGGGTGCGGGAGAGTATTTTTCATCTCGATTCCATTTCCCGTGAAGATGGAAAGAAAACCGAACACCGTCACTCGATAGTGTAACGCAACGGAACAAGGAGGTTAAACCGTGGACATGGAACAATTACTTCATGCAATAGCGAGAAGAATGGAGCGATGGTTTTCCCTCTGATGCCACTGGAGAAAAACATTGATAGGACAAAACAATCCAACAAGAAGAGAAACACGCCGAATTAAATAAACGAACATTTACCATTTATTCATATTGATTCTAAAACGATCAACATGTTGAAAGATCGATTCTATAAATCGAGCCCCTTTCGACACGACCCTTTATCGGTCGGGGTGTGATGGGGGGTGTGGTGATCGTTTGTCAATGACCTTCCTTCTCCTTTGGCGTGCTTCAACAAGACAACAACAAATCGGCCCATCCCGGCCCCCCGCCCCGGTCGCGGCTGGACAAACGATTAACCCGAAACCAAGTTGTCGAAAAGTGAGAAGAGAGGGGTGGGAAAGAAACCAACCCCCGGCCAGAAGATTGACAGCACTCACAGGGCGACGACCATGGTCTGGTCCACCCGTGATGCATTTTCGGTACATGCACTTCCACAGCACCCAACCACCGGACGCCCCGATGCGTCCAACCCCCCCCCCCCCCTCCCCCCGCTGAGAAGCTGTCAGATTATCTTTCAGACAAATCAGTCACCCTGAACCAGCGGGCGCGCGGACACGACAGACTCGGCCCGGCCCGAACGACGACTCTGCCAGAAACAGACGCGCGAGATGCAATCGTCATTTGCAATGATTTCGGTCTGCTGCCATGCCATTTGGGGATGTTTTTTTTTTTGGTTTGGGTCTGCTCGTCCTGTCCGTTTCGGAAGTGACATTTTTCTGGCAGCAGCTCACTCACTCGAAGGGAGAAAGAGAGAGAGAGGGAGAGAGAAGAAACCTACAATTCGTCCGACACGAACACAATGTTCAACGAGCGTGCGCCGCCGTCGACGTCGCCGTCTGGACAGCCACTTGATGGAAGCGTTTTTGGGCATCGTTTCGGTTGGACGGAGGGGGCGCTGACGGTCGGGGAGGCGAGAGAAGGGATCCACAGAGCGGTCATGTCTCCTGCACCCTCCTCCAAGGGGGTGGACGGTGAACGGAACGTGCTAAAATGACCGAATCGTGCTGAATTGCACATGCAGATGGCCAGTAACAGTACGGCCACATCGTCGTCGTCGCCGTCGCAACACGAGGTGTCTGTACCAACCCTCAGCCCCCC
>JAOEFI010000006.1:25142753-25164573 GCA_034621735.1 Anopheles plumbeus
GGGGGGGGGGGGGGATGGAAAGGGGTGGGGCTGAAAAATGGATTTTCGCTTCCATGAGCGATGCACAAATGGGGCTGTCGACTTTTATGTCGACTGCAGCCAGATTTAGAAGCCCGGGACATTTAGCGAAGAGGAATTTAACGAAACAAAACAAATCTCGTACCACTTGGATGGATGTGAATAAAATCATTAGGAGTTGGAACATTTGAATGAAATTTGTTTAAATCTAACCCTACTTTTATTTCAAAAATACTTCCCTATGGTGTACTATTAACGAAAAGCTCTTGATGTAGTAATCGATACCTTCAGCCATCATTCCTCGTTTATTGCCAAGTGCTCTGCAGTTCTGACTCGCTTTCGCGCATTGAAACCAGATCTCGAACCTGGCAGGCTCGATCCGATCATGGTGCCCTGCTCGGAAACGGATCCGATCGATTGCGTTGCATATGCAATTGCCGAGAATGCACTTCATGGCGTCCGCACCCCCCACGGATGGATCCTCACGCGAGAGCGAGAGGATCGAAGGACAACAACAGTGAGCGAAACGTGAAAAAGCGATAAGAGAGGAATAGAAAAAAAAAAGACCCGCCACCAGACAGCCCTTCCGAGGGTCAAACTGGTTGATTGGTCGATCGATGGATTCGATGCAGTTACCATCAGCCCGCAGCCACTGCGGAGGCCTTCGCTGGGGAGTCGCTGCACGGAACGGCACGGAAAACAGCAACCAAACGGAGAGTTTTCAGACGGACGGGAGATGGTGGGGGGTCTCAGGGTTCTCGGACGGTGGTGGCATGCTTGGGCGAAAAGGACGACGACGACGACGACGTCTTACGGCCCCGTCACGACATGAACGGTGTTCGCCAAAGAGTCGTGTCTCACGGACGGTCACCTGCATGGGGTGCAGTCAAGGATGCACCGCTGCAATTCAGGCTGGGCGGGTCGTCTCGACAGGCCGACGCGGGTTGCAGGAGTCGGACGGGGGGCAATGGCAAAGATTAGATGAACTTAAAAAGAAAATAAACTCGTACGGAGCTGAAACAGTCCGTGGCATGATTTCATCCCGAAGGATTCAGATTTAATGCACTTTTATGTGCAATTGTGAAAAATTGAGAACACAATATAATGATTTAGCAAAGCATGTGGGTTCATCTAATCAATATTTAACATGAAATAAATGAAATAATCAAATCAAACGTACTGCCAAAAGTGGAAGCGCACTGTACTCCCAGTCGCTACTGTGTTCGACTTGACGACGAGAGAGCCATAACAACGCAGTGCTCTAGACTCGCAAGCTCCCCGGTCCCGGCCGTGAGCAGTCCACGGCGGCTAGACATAACAAAAACCCGGTTCCGTTGAGACCGACGATTAGCGAAATCGAGGGCTCGCCGATTACGGTTCGTTCCGGACGTGTTTTGCGCGAATTGCCCACGGAACGGAATGCTTCCCTCCCCCGGGCCAATCTGCATGGCTCCGGCGATGACTTCTAGCCTCGGACACATAGGTCGGCTCGGTGTCTGTGTGCTGTGGCGTGTCTCGTGTTGCAGCGCGGCTAAAAAAGTCTATCCGGGGTTCATTGCATTCTTGCACGCCAGTCGCACTCCGGAGGCTCCATTTTGCTGTTGGAGTGCAACGGGCCGTATGAAAAGGTATCGAAATGGTGCAATAGGACAGTCACATCATGTTACGTTACTTACTAAAGAAACACCCCCCCCCCCCTTCCCCCCCAAAACAAAACGCGGCACATGGAAGAAAAATATGAAATCGTGAGGATTAAGTGACTCGCTTCCGAGTGAATTATTTGTTACAAAAATGGAAGAATCTTCGAACAAAAATATTCACCGGCTCGTGTTACAAACGGGCAGGCTCAAGAGCCAACAGACACATACACTAATACCCGCCATACATCTTGCTTCCCAGGCCGGGCCAGACCGTCGCGGACGGGCTTAGCCGGAATCCGGTGCCAGCGCAGAACCCTGGCCCCGCCGTCTAAGACCTTCGCATCCTTTAGCATCCGGACTTTTACTCGGGCAATTGTTATTGTGCTGTTATTATTTCTGCCAACTTCTGCCGTTTCATTTTCTTTGGTCGCTGCCTTAGCCTTCACTATTAACCTTAAAAGGCGGGACGGCGCATATTTTCCCTGCCAGCCAGTCAGCCAGCCAGCATATTTGCCAAAGACGAGGGGCAAGGGAAGCGTATCGGGATAACAATAATAAAACAACATCTTTCCGTCTGTGGCCCCGAAAGTGGCAAGTGTTCGATGCGTGCCTTCTTTCCCAGCAGGAGTATTGAGCGATACGGATACACTTTTTTTTTTGTTTGCTGTCGTTATTTTTACTTATCCCCCTGCGGTGCGCACACCTTCACTTTTTTGCGATCGTTCCTTTGGACGGAGCCTTCGGGAGCGTGGAGCAGCACGCAGTGGCGAGCATAAATCGTCTCCGTGTAGCCGTACAGCTGCTAGTGCTGCTGCGCTGCTGACCAGACGTAATGATGTTATTTATTCGCCCTGGCTCCCCGAAGGAATAGGGCGGCACAATTCGGCCCGGGAACACGTCCGCAAGGGCAGCCACTACTGCAGCTTCCATACTGTTGAACATACACACACACACACACACAAACACATTGGGAGGGACTGGGCGATATTTCTGGCGAAGGCTTAAGAGCTCCGGCGCACGGAATTTGTGGATACTGTGTTTACGCAATGTCCTTCCTTTCACCGTGCAAAGTGGTTGAAAGGATCTCGGGGCAGGAGAGAAAACAAAAATGGCAGAAGAAAAAATTGCATTACGGCGATAAAGATCCGGCCGGCTAGACCTGGGGTACTGTGGGAAAACATCTACAGGAAACATTGCAGGACAACCTTTGTCGGCTGGAATTGTTTTGTTTACGCTTTTTCTTCATTCAATAATGTTGAACAAGTATTTAAATTCCATTACATTAATTCAATTGAAGTAAGACAAATGTGCATTTTAACGTCTCTGAAGAAAAACTCATGCCAAGCTTATCAAATATCCAATTACTGCAGTGTTACGACATGACTTGTTTATAAACTTCTTCCCATATGCGATAATAACAACATTTGGCTCCGCCATGTCAAGGTGATAAGCGGCTCCTATGTATAGTGAGTAACGCAAACCCATGAAATTCAACCAGTCGCGGTCTACAATAAACGCATTAAGACCCGAACAATTTAAGTCTGCGCAGAAGGGGAAAACAGTTCGTCTGACCTACTGCGATAAGTAGAACATATACGAATGCACTTTCAAAACATTTCATCGGTGCTTGGGAACAACTATACCACATTGTTTTGGTTTGTGAACCAAAACACCCATTTGTACTTGGGTTTTAAACCGTTGTTGAAATTTAATTTATAGTGTTTGTAGGAAATAGGGTGTGTTGTTGTTATTAAAGTTCAACATGCGGAATAATTTGGGTTCACTGTTTACACTCGTTTTATGTAGCGTTGTTAAGCGCAGGCACAAACATTTTACATCCCCACTGAAGTTCCGGTTCCGGTGGTGTCGAGTTAATAACATTCTTACGATGCCAATTTTCCGAGCTCCGATTGTTTCGCAAAATATTATTGAACCCCACCCCACCCCACAAAGTAGACAAAACAACAAACAAAACCGGGGGGCCCGGAGTCGCTATCGGTGGAGTTGATCGGTGTAAATAAAAGCCGGCGCATTATGGCCACCGAAAGACCGTCAGTCTTGGCGTGCAGAAACGGGAAGCCGAAAGCTTAGAAAAGTACCCTGGAGCTTAAGAGGCCACATTCCCGTCAAGCGGTTCGCCGTAAATGGGTACGCTTTTCTTCATGTTCCCCAAAAAAAGAATGGCGTGGAATACATATGTAAGGGCTGTGGGATCTTCCGGATGCAAGCGAATTCGGGCGTGGGGAGGGGGTGGAACGGTTCCAATTTCACGTTTTATGGTGGCAATCAATCTGAGGCTCCTCGGTTTGATGGCACTGACAAACGGGGGACAAATGGATTTTCCTAGTGGATTTTCTCGCACTTTCACCCCACGGAGAGCAGGAGGAGGGGTGCTGACGTTGGGTCGTCGAATGGTCTGGGAAGGATTTTATCGCCAATCGACAGAAGAGAACCGACGGGAATTCAAGATCGCGCCCCCAAACAACGGCGTAACCGTAAATGGTGGCAACCCAAACCCATGAGTTCTCGTCACACCGGGCGAGTCTGTTCTTGGTTTCGGGAACCGACAAATAATCGCCTTTCCAAAGAAGGAGCCACGGAACGGAAAGTACGTCCTACAGCTACCATCGCTCCATTCGATATGAGGATCGTCGTTGGTTTGTTGTTGAGTCTGGTGACTCCTGGCGTTGCATTTTAAACTGCGGGCCAATGCACAGCCGAGAATGGCATTCGTGACACGAGATAGTTCATTGGCAGGACGACAAGATCCGCCGTTTCTTGGTGTCAATACCATTTGTCAGGTGGTTAACAATGTAAAACACTTGGGTATAAGGTTGATATAAAATGAGAAACTTTTCCTTAACTGATAAACCGAAGATAGGAGAATTCTTTTGAATTCGATCGACCGTTGATAAAACAAAGAGGCTTACGGCTACTAAAATTGGGTTCTCAAGTTTTTTTTATACAACAAGAAGGCAATAAAGCAGGTCTGTACACCTTGAAAATGTAAAATATTAACGATTTTCAGGAGGATATTTCACTTTTTATACATTTTACTTCTCAATAACGCCAAACGTGGTTCAACTTCGATGAAAAATTGCACACCGTGGAAACCCATCCCGAGGAAGGCATCGGTCAACAAACGGTAAACCCATGAACACAAACGTTCGATGGAACAATTTTCAGAATTTGCCGTGACATAAACCGGGAGAAGTAAAACAACCCGTCATCGTCTAGTGGCTTCCCGGTGGAAACGATTTTTGCGCTCTTTCACCGGTTTGCCAACCATTATACCCGACCATCAAAGAACTCGTGGCAAAAACAAACAAACGCCAGAACGGGCGGTTGCAAAACCGCCCCAAAAAAAAAAAAAAAACCCCCCAACAAGTAAATATGTACATTTGGGTTACAATAATGTTGGAAGTCAAGTAAAACACAACACACTCACTCGGTGCGGGGCAAGCGAAATAACTGGAACCGAGTGTACCGTGAAATATTACACTCGTATGTATGTGCTGTGCCGTGGTCATGCTTGTCGCGACTACCAAATGAAAAGTAAAGAGTAAGTATGGAAAAATTAATATAAAAGAAAAGAGTCCAACAATCCCAGAAGGACGCTCCGGGCAGTTTGACGGGTGCTGTGTGTATTATTTTATTACTTCAACAACACAAAACCCGGACGAGCGGATGCGGGAAGGAAGGAGACGGAAATCACCCTCAAGGTCCTCCGAACGACACGGCAGCCAGGCGAGGAGCTTGATTTTGAGTGATTCCTGAATCGCCCTAAAGCGCTCCCTACAGTCACTTGCGTGATGTGTCTGCGGCTACCCTCGAGTGCGGCCCTTTCCCTGAACTGAAGCGCATGAAAGGACGCCGCGGAAAATACGCGTCACTCGCCGATCCGTCATGATTCCGTCAGCGAGGCGCAGCCGGTCGCCACGTGGATGGAAGCGAGGTGCAAGAAAAAAAAACCGCGAGGTGTGCACACCATCATGCATTTATGCTGGCGGGCTAGAGATGATCCTTTTTTGGTCAGGATCGCTAGATGCGGAGGGTTTGCCGTCGCTTGCCAGTGGCTGGAAAATGCAGGGAATCGTCATAACGCCCGAAACGAATCACACACACAGACACACACTAGTAGCGCTTGTCGGCATGTCACCCCTTTTTTAGTCCTGCTGCTGACAAGCAGTGGAAAGCGGTTCGTCATAACATTTGATGACATCCAGAATCCGTGCCCGGCATTCCCGCTCGCGTTGTCGGTTTCCCTGGGTTTTCATTTCAACCCAGTGGATAAAACTGATCCCTGAATGACACTCGCGTCTGCACGCGGGCCCTCGGGGTCCCTTCGATGAAGCGCTTCCGCCCTGTGTGCGGCAGTAAATGAACCTTCAATTAGGTAATGAATCGCAGCGCGCACTGATACGGGAACACTGATTTTCCTGATTGAGCAGCCCGGCATCGGTTCCGGCAGTGGACAAAGCGGATCGATACGGTTGGATGTTGATTTTTCTTTGTCTATTATCGAAAGGATTGAAGAGGAAAAACTGTGCTCTCTCTGATCAAATGTTGTACAGAAACTTAAGAAATGGATTAGAACCGTTCCACTGCTGCCACGAAGAAGAGTTACTTTCTATCTTTTAATAATGTTCAATTGACATTCATAACCTCATCAAAAGGACACCTAATGCTGAGCGAATTAGGAAAACCGGAACCAAACAAACGACACAAGCTGGTGGGTAAAATTGTCCGGGGGTCTGTCTTTCGGTTTCGACAAATTTTTTGGCAGATTGTGCAAATCACATCCGAGCCCCGCTGCGCCGCTTCAAAACCGGGTTTTCCTGCCTAGCTTTCCCGGACCCCTAGGGTTCGTCTCCGCTCGGAAAGGCTTCGCCGTTAGTCCGGCACACACGTGCGCTGTATGTAATAGCGCAAGGGGCCAGAATGTTTCCGTCTAATGGATGTCACGTTGTCGCATTCGTTCTGGGTGCTCGGTTTCATCAGCTTTGACACCCGACGATCGGCGTGTGTCCGGTTTTTGGGCAGTGAAAAGATCCGCCGCCGTGTCCTCGGAGCCGTATCCCGAATGCCCGGGAGGATGCCCATGTCGGGCCATTATGTTTGGGGGATTTTTTTCTTCTTCGTCTCCGTCTATCTCCTCCTTGATGTCCTTTTTTGGTCGGTTAATATTTTGGTCACGTGAGCTGAGAAAATTGAATTGTTTGGAGCGTTTGGAATACGTCGGGGGCGAGAATCGTACCGCAGTTCCTCCCAAATGGTAGAATTGTTTGATCAAGCGCATTTTCTGCAGTAACAAAAGTATGGCCGCCATGCTCCAACACCAGCCAATGATTACCAAATGTTTAATGAAAAAGAGAAACTATCATCGAAGCTTATTCCAATGGCTTCTTTGTTCGATCCTGTTGCTGCTGCCAAATTAAGCAGACGCGCAAAACCGCCCCAGCACCAAAATGAGCCACCATTGTCTGCCAAACCATAACATAATTCGTTGGCGTTCTTATCGTCGCCGGAGCACCAGAAGCACCTTGGCGAAAATTGTCATCCGAACCGAACTACAGCGAACAAACAACGCACCGAATGTTTACTCAAGCTTTAAAGTGGATGTGTGGCTGGGTGTGCTTTTTGTTCATCGTTGTTGTGATCATTGGAAAAAGGGGGATTGGTTCTTGCCAGCAGGAAAGAAGTTCGTTAGTCTAGTGTTATTGTGCTGCTAACTGTGAGAGCTTACTCCTTGATGGGTACATAACCCGATAGGATTGCCAAAGGAGTGTGCCAAAAATAAATTTGGACAAATTAGAAACAACAAAATAGTAGTGACCACAAAACATAAAGATGGTCGCTTAGATTAGAATCACTTAGATTAAAAAAAACTAGTCGGAAATGATATATTGGAGTGGAAAAGAGACATATTTTACGTTGCTATATGCGAACTCCTTTCCTGCTATTCGAATCGATATGTATTTATTGGCAACACAGATAGGTTTGAACTTTCCCGGAAGTCCTAGAAAAGCTGGAAGCTCGGAGGGCCGACTACTATTTGGTTTGGCATGAGAAGAAAGAAAAACCTCGTTGCCCCCTAAATTGGGAACCCACGTTTCCACTCCGATGCACGTTGGCTGCTTTTGATGAAATAAACCAGTCTCTGATCGTCATTTTTTCACTGTTCGAAGCAAAATGGAGTTTTCATGGGACGGCACATCCAGTAGACTCGACAAGTGTTGCACTGCCATCGGCTTGGGTGCCTCATGCCCCCCCCAAATTTTAGGTTTTTCCCCGGCAATGGGTGCGAATGATTGTTTCACCCGCAAAATTATGCCATCCATTCTAGAAAGTCCTTCTAGCTAGACCCTCCCAAACAAGCGAACCCGGTTCAGTCCGGCGAAGTGAAGGACAATGTATAAGCGAGTATGAAGTTGGAGTTTGAAAACGAGAAGCACCAGAACGCGGACAGAAAAGGGTTTCCTTTAACGTTGCCGGCGTCGTCGTCGTCGGCGTCGACGGTGACATTGAAAAATATTTGCTCGTATATTTATCGTTGGACGGTGAAGGGAAGAAGAGTATATATTGCTTAGAGCGACACACGGCATATTTTTGTGTCGCAACCGGGACTCACACACACACACACACACGCGCACAGACAATATGGAGGGAAAAAGGAAGGGGACCGGGCGGTCGCCTTAGTTGGGTTTTAGAGGGTTTTTGCTTTCGGATCCGGCTAACCGTCTCGTCGGGAGACAGGCCGGAAGGGGCTGTCCGGGCGGGGGTCGGTGTGGGCCGAGGGCGTAGGAGTGGTTAACCACGAGTGCCGGCGGAGGATTGTTTGAGCATAACAAGAAAAAAACCCCAAAATCGGATAGGCGAAAAAGCCAAAAAGGCGAAAATAAAAATTCAACCGCGACGTTCTCTACCGCAGACAAACGATTCCTTTTCATTTCTTTTTTGTGTCCCCAGTTTCGGTCATGTTTGGTTCGGTTTCGCGTTGGCTGCACTAGACACTGTTGTATTTCTTGCACCTCCGGGTCCCTCTGTCTCTCTCTCTCTCTGTTTTCTGCCGTGTGCTCTGCAATGTGTGAAATGAAGAACCACCGGGACGTCACGGTTTGGGATTTGGGTTTTTTTTATCCTTCTTCCAACTTTTTCGCCTCTCATCTGCCAAAGCAAATGTTTGGTTGCTAGGATTCGTTGCAGCGGGAGGGGTTTCGGTGCGGGATGCGGTCGGGGAAGAAGACGGCCAGATGCAAGTCTCCCGCGCGCGCTGGAATGCATTTTGGTTGGAGCGGGAGTCCGTCCAAAGCCATATCGTACGGAAAAAAGGAATCCTAAACGGAATATGGAACGTCGTTAACGTCGTAACGGGCGCTCCGGATCGACAGCACAGACGAATCGTTCCGGCCAGAGATTTCGCAATGAGCGATGTGGGGTTTTAAAATATTTGCATGAATATAAAAGTAAGTAAAAGAATCCATCGTTGCATTCACTGACGAGATTTCTTTTCGAAGACTTTTTCCATCCACTTCACGAACATTTTTGATGAGACAACATTTCATTATTATTTCACGTGTTTCATGTATAATACATTGGAATAATTATTTGTTGATCTGCTTTGGAATTCGCCTATTGCTCTTACCGCTTTAATCCACTGTTGAGTAAGATAACAGCACAGTTAAAACAGAAAATAGCTAGAAAAAAGTTTTAACCCAAATAGTCAAGTTTTGTAATCCGTAAACTTCAGTTTTCTAATTCCTGGCCGTGGTTTGAAACGGGAACAGTGACAGACGCTTTCATTCAGACGTGAGTCATCTCAACCCAGAAACTCGGCCCGTTAACAGAAGCCGCACGAGCGCAGTTCCACGGCCCACCGCCCACCACTACTCGTCGTCGTCTACAACTTCGGCCCCGGCGTCTAAGTCAAACAACGATTCGAATCAACATCGGAATGAAGGTGGAAAGCGGTCGGAGAAGGAGTATAGCCTCACGGCAACGGCGGCGGCGACGTTGCAAAAACGCTGCGAAAAGGGGTTGCCGAGGCATCTCAATTCGGCGATGGCCCTGGCATTCGAGCGCATTAGAGGGAGGGCAACACTGATGAACCCGGCGGTACGGGGGGGTGGCTTTGTGTGGCGGGGAAATGTTCCTCTAAATGGGTGATGAAATGAGAAATGATGAAGACAGAGCAAATATTGAAGCAGACACCTCAATCCCTCACGTGTACTGTCGGGCTTCTCTCTGTCTCTCTATCTCTCTTTCTCTCTCACACACTCGCCGATGCTCCCTCGAGAGGCACCCCGATGAGTAGGTACTAGGCGTATAGTAGAAGTAGTCGAACTCTCATCGCCACCATCGCCGTACTAGACATAATAATTGGGTGAATGTTTGCGTGGTTCACCCCCTCCATCGCGTTGTGTGTCCCTCCCCCAGTCCTTCTACCCTTAGGTCATAAAGTTCTCCCAGCCGTCCCGCAGCACGACACTTCAACCATGCGGCACCTTCTCAGAACGCTCCCTTCGCCTGTCCTAGCGTTGCAGCTTTCAACGGTTTCTTAATGACGAAGAAGCAAAGAAGAAAAAAAAACACAAACCTCGAAAGCTTCCGAAATGCTCAGAAAAACAGTTGGAGTCAGCCATGCCGAACCTATATGAAACCGGGACACTATACTGGCTGACAGCAGCGCCCGTGCAGGTGACCCCCCGGTGGCAGGGTGAGGTAGCAGAAGAGGGTCTCTGGGCCCCCGGACCAGACCCGGACCCAGACCCGGACCCAGACGGGACCCAGACTCAAGGGTGACCCTCTTTCGAGCAGAACGGATCCGTTAGAACAAGTGGTCGGGCGCGGGTTGCGAACGCGGACGCAGACACTGCCAGACACGAGTTTAGAAATTGTTTACACAGGGTGAACAGGTGGGGTGGGCGAAGAGAGATAGAGAAGGGAAATGTCTGCCCCGTTCCGTCATGGAGGAGGGGATTCCTGCTCGTGAAGGTGCGTTTACACGACAGCAATCACCAATGCAATAAAAGTGCAATCGATTGCGCGGGTTTTCTGCGGCCCGATGTTTGTGGTAGAGACTACAATCCAGCTGTTACTTACAGAACATAAATGAGGGTATGCACCTTTGCCATCAGCAGTTTGAACATAATTTTCATCAAAATATATTTATCCAAGCATGTAAATAGGATTATTAATAGTTTCCTTAATGTTCGTTGAATCCAACGTTGAGAGAACTATATTCGTATTTTAACTTTGCACGTTTAACTTTGGAATTATTGTTTGTTTCCACTGCTAGCGTGTATTGCGTCCTGCAGTAGCCACGACCGAACCAGACAGACCATCCAGCAGACAGACGCGGAATGCAGTAGGCTGGTTTCACGTGCGCCGTTGGTGATTTCCTAGTCCCCCTCGCACAGGTGTGTTTGTGTGCGGGTTGTGGTATGTGTGTGTTTTCGGGAAACCCGTATGCAAAGCAGTGCCCGTATGCCCAGAAACGAACGAAGGGGGTGGGGTGGGCACATTTCGGCGAAAAATGTTACGCACAGAAGAGGGCTCGCCGCTGCGTTTGCAAATCGATTCGCACGATCGTTCCCCGTCTGCCCGGGGATGAATGACGTCAGCGGGCATCATCCATGCGTCACTTTGGGTGGGCGCTGGGAATGGCAGCGTATGGTGTCGCGTGTTTGCCTCCATAACGACGCCCCGGGAAACGCTCTCCAGCGGGCACACTTTGATGCAACTGTATAGACAGGTAGAGCAGTGCATATGTCACCACCCGGAAAGATTTGCCTCGAAACGGGAAGAGGTGGTAGGGTTCCATTTCCGGAAATAAATTCGAAACGGATAAATGTCTAGTGACGCACGCTGAAGTCGAGCTTACATAAATGTGAAATGGTTATGCAAAAAAACTGCAACTTGTCTAGAAGTAATGAAATCTAATGTTGAGAGAAGCAGAAAGCAGTTTAGTCGGTTAATAGGAACTTGCAAACCATTCGTCCGAAACAATTAACAGTCCAATTGGCTAATTAATTAAGCAAAAACTAATACAGGAATAGCAACGTCGAATGAATGAACCAAAAGGAGTGTTGGCTAGCACTAATTTGCTTTGATTGTGATGTTTGCGAGATGCTAACAATTATCTTCAATATTTAGAGTAGCGCATTTGTAGAGGAAGAGAACAAACCCAAAAGGACGTTTTATTGCAAGCTCGTAAAGCACAATCCATCAGATAATGGTTTCCCCACGGAATGGCCGTCCCGAAATGCACTAAAGGGCATCAAATGCATCAAACGGTTGCAAAAGCCGCATCTGCTACCGCTCGGCTGCAATGTCAGCCGTGTGCAACAAAAGAAAAAAAAGGAGAGCCGACACAATCAAGAAAACTGCAATCAATCGCCATTATTGGTTGCACTATCGCTCGCTCGCTCGGTCTATCGCACCACCACCTATCCTCCGGTCCTCCCACCTTCCCTCGGCATCAACAACCCGCCAGACAACATGCACCGATGCATGGCGCATATACAGCCGCAGCAGCAAGCAGCGTCTACAATAAACCGACGCCTGTTGTGTGTGTGTGTGATGCAACTTCAATCTGTCCATATGCAATTAGCGCGAAAAATTAACGACGATTAATTAGCGATGTCTGGGAATCTCGCGGTCGCCCCGTTCCGTCCGGTCCCGTCCGGTGCGGCGAGTCGTCGCGTCGTGATTTTGATTCTCTTATGCTTTTCTCCGTCTTCTTCCTCCCGCCGTTCGTTCCGCGTTCTTCGTCCACACTCGGCTCACGCGGTCACGAACCGGTTGGCAACAGCCGCACACAACCGGGTGGACGCGCGCAGTACCAAGCCGCGCGCTGGTCATGCTGTTATGCTGCTCGATGTGTGTGTGTGTGTGTGTCTGTCTGTCTGTCGCTGACGAATCCACCCGGAGCGCTGGTGACACGTAAAATGATAAACATGTCAAACATGCGGCTCGTCCCGTCTGCCCGGGACACTTTAGTGGACGATTTTGAACGAAAAAACGATTGCCGCTGCCAACTCCGCGCGCTGTCCAATCTGCACTATGGAAAACCGCGTGGGAAAATGCGGCGTTCCGCCGAAATCTGGTGCAGCCGGGAGTTCGATCTTCGGACCACCGTTCTCCACGCGTCTCGGTGGGATTACCGAGTGCGTGGTTTGATGGGTCACAACTCTAATCATAGTTATGGATTGAAAATTCGTTCGGAAAAGCTGGCCCCGATTTCTGGTGTCTTGTTCGCTATTGATGAAAGCCACGTGCCAACGAATTTTAATTTTGTTAAACTGAATATAACAGAGATTGTTAAACATTTCATTTTATGTCAATTTGATGAGTGTTCTTTTCAAAAACAGTTCAAAATCAGAGGGCGAACAACAAAACAAGTGCAACCTTCCTTCGAGATGAAGATAGTCATTCAACGACGGGTTTTTTTTTAACTTTGGCTGTTGCGTATGATTTATGAATTTATTGCTAATCACCTTCGTCGTCCGCTGCTCAATCTTTCTCCCTGGTGGGGCAGATGACCTTCGGAGGACTGACACGAAACAAAAAAAAACGCACACCCATCTAACGACCAAAAAGTGTCCCGCGAACGAGCAACGAGGCACCGGTGCCATTTAGCAAATGCGAAATCCGTGTCCCCCCGGGGGCTGCAATCGGTTCGAAAAAGAACCGAAAACCAATCAATCCGAACGCCCAGCCCGGTGGCGGTGCATCGGCGTGCACTCCAAAGAAGGACCTGCTAATGGCAGCGCCGACAGCAGCAGCAGCACCAGCGGCAGCTTCGAGGCCCGCTAAAGACATTCTAATAAACTGCCGTCTAATGGAAGCGTTATTTATTTAAATATTAATCAACGTTAGTATCGACAATAATTGCATTAAATTAATCAACCCGGCTGGCGAGTTGAAGGGTGGCAGTTTGTACCACCTCGGGCCGTGGGAAGGGGGCGTGCAATGGGCGATGGTAGGGTGGGGTGGGAGGTTTCCTCGCTCTCTGACAAAGCTGTCTGCCAGATGTGTCCCGGCGCGATGTGATCCGCGACGACGTGTCGAGAGTGTCAGACAGTGGCACTCTCGCAGTCCGCCCCACGCCGACACCAGGCGGCTCATTTATGTCCCACCACATCCCCCCACCCTCTCCACCCCCGTCAAAGGCAGCTGCAAATTGCACCCCCCGGCAGGCCCTTGCGCTGGAGGACCTGGCGATGCATTTAAACGACGCCGGCCTGCGAGACGGCGTCGATTTCCTCGACGAGTGGTCATGAAACGGGATTCGCAGCCAACGCAGCTTCGTTTGGTCGCAGCTTCTGCGGACAGCTGCACACACACACACACACACATAAACGCACCCAGCGCCACACGGCATTTTGCGTCGCAGACAGACGCGCCGACACTTCATTGCATTATAATAAACAGTGCCGATGAAATGTAGCCATAAAATATGCAAACTAAATCATAACCATTCGGTCAGACCGTTGCCATGGGGCGGGTTGAGGAGGAGCGAACCGCGGGGGGAGGATGTGGGCATAAGCTGGCATCATTTGTCCCATTACGCCCCTCCGCAGCCAGACGCCGGGAAGACTAGTACAGCACCGCCTCGGCTGCACCCTTTCAGACGCGCGTCCTCGACTGATGCAGCTGACCTTGCGCTGCAATTTTGTCCCCGTTCACGCTGCACGTTGGCTGGTGTGTCCTCCTGCAGGTGGCTGGGCGTCGATACGTGCGTGCATGAACGGGGGTAATTACTTCCCGGCGGGTTGTCGGCTATCTGCGGTCGGCGGGTAATTGATAGGAAGGTTTTGCCGCCGCCCCGAAGTCGACACGCTGTCCGTGATGGCGTACTACCACTCTGAGTGGATGGACGGATGCATCGATGATATCGACGGTGACCACTAGAGGCGGAACGGTTCCGGAAGTGTCCGCTGCTCTGTGGGCTATTCTCTCTCTCTCTCTCTCTCTCTCTCGGCAGCCAATTGCAACGTGTTGCTACTCTCTAGGGTCATTTATAGGCGAGCCTGCCTCGATAGTGATACGGATATCGCTATTTATTTCCACAATATGATTTTCAAGGAATGGTATTAAAATGCAAAGAGTTGGACAACTTAAGTACGCTACTCAGCATGCAGCTCACATTTATGGATCCGAAAGATCAGACGGTTAGTTCAAAACACATCTGTTCTGTTAAAAATTCAATATTTTTTCTAATCATCGGCGACACTTCATTTCCATTGATAATAGCCACCATAACCACCAATAATCAAACACATTTCTATGAATGCTGATGCAGTCTAAGGAGACCATGAAAAATAAATACCGCCATAAAAGCAACACCCACCCCAACAACAACAAATGGGGCGGGGAAAACGACCCACCCAATCGGATGGTGTACTAATCACAATAAACGAGTCGCAGCGCAACAAACAACGTTTCGTTTCGTTTTGTTCCCGCAAACGAGGTACCACTACCACTTCGCTCTAGCGATCCTGGCGTGATTAACGAGCGCCGAAAAAGTAACCGAACGGAACATTATTGTTTCGCATCGTCTCAGATTAGTGTCACGCGATCCGAGTGGCTTCGTGGCGGCGGGGAGGGGGTGGGGGAGGTTTTTCCCCTTTCCTTTCCGTCGCCAATAATTGCAAGTAATCTCACGCGAATCCTGCCAAAGTCGCCGTCATGTTCATCAAATCCGTCTTCGGCTGTGATTCCTTTTTAACCGCAAGTTATCGCTCGGCGGGCGTTCGCATCCTGACGAAAAGCGAAAGGAAAACACAAAATGCGCCATGTCACAGGTGAAGGGGGAAAAGTGGCTCTAATAAAGCGTTGACTTACTGCGGGCATCGGGAAAACTGAGAAAAAAAACACGGGATTTGTGGCATAACTTCGTGACACGGGCCGCGCGGGTTTCCATGAGTCACGAAATACCGATCGCACAAACATCAATCGAAACCTCGTGCATTGTTGGCCCCAAAGGAAACCACGTAACCACCATGTAGTCGCGGTTTGAAGGAATGTGAAAACCCACGCCCGAAACCGGCCAAAATTCGGCAGCTCGATGCAGAATGACTGTCGAACTGGCGAACCGGTCGCACGAGGATATGGTATGGAAAAAAGATTTTTATTGAAATTAATTAGAAGATTATGGCGAATGACTATAAATCACAATCTAGTTAAGCCCCGCCACGGCGTATTCCACGTCCATAAGTCTGGACTGCCTGGCGGTGTCTGGGAAGGAACCGCAAGGCTCACGAGGAGTACCAGAAAAACTAAAGCCGGTAGACTGAAAATAAAACTGTCTGACGCCAGGTCTTATCGTAGGAGCTACTGCAGAGGAAAACACCGAGGAAAAAATATGAGTAATATCTCTAGTGAAGCATTCAAGTCACAGGATTATTATTGGAACTCCGATATTCCGAGCATTCTTTCGAGCATGATATTGTCATAAATAATAAGAAAGTTAAATTGGTTATTGGTAATCATGAATAGCAAGTCAAAGGCGATACATTATGCACAATGATTCATTCCAATTCCAATTATTCAAATGATTATTACGTTGTGGGAAACGTTGAATGGACAATCATTAAAGTAAAAGTTCCGATATTTTAATGTAACAACTCCGACATGCTCTGGAATGGAAGCCTATTGTATTGCTGGCACATACAAAAAGGAACGGATCCTTTCTGGTTCAGATCAGATGGGCAAACAAATGATTTTCCAACTCATGTGACAGATGACTTTCGACAGGACTGCAAATCCGGGGCGAATTTTTTCCCTTTTCTCCCGTTTTCCTCCTTGCCACCAGACCGTAAGAAACCCTTCGAACCAATCAAAATCCTTTTCATCTTTCCACTCAATCGAATGCACTTTTCACAGCACGCTGCATTCGAGCTGTCATTTATCATCGTCCCCGGTTGGGGGCGGGGGGGACTCGCGGGTGTGTGCGATGGCAGCACCGGTTCGTCACCGCTGACCGACGCCGCAGCCATGCATGTTATGCATTGTGCATCGTGTCTTCTCCTCACGTCATCAATTCTCCCCATTCCATCAGGGTGGGTTCTTTGTAGATTTTTTTTTTTTTGGTTTGCCCCGCTCAAGGAAGAATGACTGGTTTGGGTATGGAAATGCAAATTACTTGCAAGTCGCCCCGGTGCACCGCAAAAATTCATTAAAAATCTGACGGAGTGGCCGTTATTAATCTTGTTATGTTGTACAATTTTTGACAGGTCCGATTTTTGGCCGCCGCCATCGCTGTCTCGACGAGGCCGGTGTTGTGGCTAGTTCTCTTGTTGGTTTTTTTTTTTTTGCGGCTGGCAAAACAAATGACCCGTTGTACGACGACATTTGTGCAGTGTAATGGCGAGTGGCCACGATGTTTTCGCGAGGAAAAGCCCCACCAACCACCGACCGGCGGTGATGTGTCAAAATCTCTTGGAGAGTCAATTTAAAAAAATATATCTTCGTACATGTCTTTCCAGGGCGTTTTGTTTCGTATCTTGTCTGCGACGGTCCTTTGTCCGTTTTCGCCGAGAAAGAGAGCCGCGCGCGAGAAGCGAACCGTCAACAATGCCACTCCAACAGAACCGAATTCATAACTGGCGAAGCGGTAAAAGTTAACGCCTGAAGTATCCGGGGAGGAAGCATCCGGAGGTTCGGCACTGCACTGCACTGGAAGGGTTCCGACCCGAACGGGGAGAGGCGGGGTGCACAATCTTCTGACGAAGAACTTTTCTTAAAAACATGACATCAAACCCATCACCGAAGGGATCCTACAGCCCCGAAGGGCTCCTTTTTGTGAGGCTTTGAAGTGTGGAGCATGCTGCTCACAGCCTCCTTTTGTAGCTCCCTTCTAGGGATGCTGGCAAAACCAAGGAAGGCGAAGGATGCGCGATGGGGCATCGTTTGCACTCGGAGAAGCTAAATGTCAAACGTCATCAACGGCAAGGTCCTTTTCTTCGACGGCGTCGTCGACCCGCAAGAATGGAACCCGGCAGCGACACGCGCAACGAGCGGGAAAACATTGACCAACGCAATGAGAGGGACACGCACGGGAAAGGCAGGTGGGGGTGGGTGGAAAACACACAACACCGAACGGCTTGAAAAAGGATCCACCATACACCATACCATTCGTTCGACTTTCAAAGGGGACACTTTTCTTAAAAGGACATACAGAAAAGGACATACAGAAAAGGACACATTCTTCTATCAATTACTTCTGCGACATTGTTTTTCAAAATTTCAAATATTAAAACATGCCCTACAAATAAACCCCGTGAATGTAAATTTTTCCAAATTGTTGTCTGTAATTTTTACAAATTTTCCAAACCTTGAGAAAGCTCTTCCACCGGCGTTAGGTAATCGGCAAAAGCTTCGGTCCCTTCTTCCGAGCGCATGGCACTTGTTTTGTAAGAGAAGGGCCAACACAAAAAAAAAAAGAAACGATGACCCGAAACATTTCTCTCGCCGCATTGAACTTGTAAAATGAAATCATATTTATTCTCCATCCGGCCGTGCACGTTTTTTGCCTGCACCGCCTCGCCAAGGCCCTTCTCTCCGCGTCAACTATCCATCAGCCGGCGTGCGGTTCAGAACCGGCTCTCTGGCGGCTGTGAATGTTGCCTCTCCCTCCCAAAGGCCGAGCTTCTTCTCAGGCCCGGGGTTTTTCTTATCAGTTTGGCAGGCTGCACCATTTGCCGTGCATCATCTTGTCCCGCGCTCCCAAAACCGGGCCCGAGGACGAAGGCAAAAGAACTAAAATAAAATAAAGCACGTTACGTCCACGACGTCCACCAATAATGGTGCGGTCCGGGGTGTGATAGAGAATGTGTGCGGTATGCCGGCGGTCGGAGTGTCGTCGGATCGAGGAACCGCAACCAACAACAACAACAGCATCGACGGCAAACCCAGCTAGTTGCGGATGTACACCGGACCGTCCGTCAGCTCGAAGACGAGGCAGCGGGCAAGACGATGATGATTGGGAAACGATGTAAAATTATTTTGCGAAAAGTACACGTCAATCAGGGATGCAATTTTTTGTCTCCCTTCCCACCCGGGTTGCTTCACCGTGCCCGCCCCCGTGACTCACGACGCGAACGGAGTGAAAGGATAACGTCGATCGGGTCGTCGGTCGCGCTGGGAGCCGAACGCAAGAGGGCAGACTGCAGACATGCCACTGCAGACTGACAAGTATCCTCCGGGCGGACGCAAACCGGAGGGGGGAGAGAGAGGTCACCGAGGGCGCACAACGTCCGCCAAAGTACACGATCGAGTGATTACGCGAAAAATTTAGTTACGAAAATGTATCGACTTCAAAATTACGCCCCGAAAACGCCAACGAACCCAGGGCCAACCGTCGTTACGACCGTCGGCCCCGTGGAGTGGAAAGAAAACCGTACAACATGGGATGGGAAAATCCCCCCCCCCCTCCTTCATCCTTCGAGCGAGTGGTTAACTTTTAATGATTCCGAAAATTCAATATCATCCGCTCTGACGAGAGCTGTCAGGGTTTTTGGGTTCGCTATCACGCGGCCGAAACCACCGGAATGGCATTGAGTGGTTACTGTTTTCCCCCAAAAACCGCTCCGCTTCAACGCGGAAAGAACGTGATAAAGGTAGTGCCCAAGGGGGTTTAAATTATTTGGAAGAGTGGTCACTTTTCACTCATTAGCAATGGGAAGAGTGGAAGTAAAGTAAGTGCAACGTGTAAGATAAGATAAGAATACGGAATAAATAAAATATTATCTAAAACATTTGCGAATGTAAACCTGCAACATTGCACTATTTCTAGTTCATGTTTATTCAATTCAAGTCTTGCATGTAAAGGATGCGTTTACTAACACTCCTACGTAAATTCAAACCTCTCAAAAAGGACGTCGACCCGAATGAATGAATCTGTCGAACGAAAACTATCAAATAAACAATTCCGTTTGAAAGCCCCATCCGAAGGCGGGGTGGAGCTTTCGGGCGGGATTAACACAACAAATTAATGATGATGAATAGAGTCGATAATTTATGGGCTTCCAATTATCATCCTTTGCAGCGGGCAGAATGCCGAATCAAAAGCCATTCGTTTGTCGTCTCGAAAGTTGTTGAAAGGTGGGCGCCGAGAGAAGTGGATCAAACAAACGCGCGCCGGCAAGCTCCGGCAACTGCTCCATCCTGCAGGATCCTCCTCTTCCCTAGCTGGCTCGGCGCAGGGTGGCAGAAGGGATTCCTTTGACAAATCTTTTAATTACTTCTAATTGACGGCTGGCTTGCCTTCGAGGGTCGCCTTCGATTGCGAAGATCAGCAGTTGCTGTTGCCAATCCGATTACCTCGGCTGGATCCTGGGAAGCCGTTGTTAGCGGCGACGGCGGCGATTTCGTCTGTTTCGATGACAACGGCAGCGGCACACGAATGTCCTTCCGTCGTGGCCTGATCCTTTACGCCGCGAAATCAAAGGTTCGCTAGTTTAATCTTCCCCGTTAAAATCCTTCCCCCAGAGGGTTGAGCACGCGATGACGTTCCCTTCGGTTTGCAAAACGCTAAGCCGTTAACAGTTTTCATTTGCCGTGCGCTTTGGCTAAGGACCTCCGCTCCCGGAAAGGCTGGCATTTTGTACTCATTGCCGTTCAATCTGTCCCTTTCGCTCAAAACCAAACCGGCGTAGAATAAAGGAAAAATCTTGTCAAATGGAGTGCTTTTCTCTCGGGAGTCCCGCCCGAACTGGGAACGAGATGTCCTTTCCCGTCGCTCGCTCCTTTCCAACGGGACCAGCACGTTAAGGACATTGCTTTGACTCGCAGCATAAAGGGTTCTTGCCACCATTCGGTAGATGATGTTTCCTTTTTTACTGGCTCTTTTCAAGCGCGCCCTTTGAATTCACTTCAACATTTTGAAGATGACGCTCAAAAGGGCTCCGCGGGAGGGGATTCGGTGGGTTTGAGTTTGTCGCCACCGAACGAGCACCCTTTCCCCCCACCCGGCGGGATCGAACAACTTTCCGAAGCCGGAATCGAAGTGATCGAAACGTTGCACCTAAAATGGTTGCTTTGATGTTGTGCGACGAAAAGAAAACCGTCATCGGGCTTTGTTTGCGAGCGGTGTTTTTATTTTTCGCCTCGTTTGAACATAAACTCGCCAGGAGCGTACATTTGTTTAATGTTTGATTGCCTCACTTATGCTTCACGTGCGCCACTCGTGCCGATGGGTGTTGGAGTGAACCCATCACGAGGAGAGAGGGAGAAAACATCTACACAAATACATTTCTTCTCTCGGGCACTAAGAACAAGTGATACATGTACCAGCGTACGGAACTTTGCACATAAAACAAATGCTAGTGGGCAGCAGCATGCGTCTGGCTCGTGCACGGCGAAAGTGAATCGTAAAGGTCGAAGGGCAGCCGGTCGTTCAACTCACCACCTACACCGAACGGCAATGGCCAGGGCATCGTTGCACCTGATGTCCTGTCGCCGAATGGAAGCATGATCTTACCTGGAAAGAGACAAATGGTGTAGTGAAAACGTGAGACAGCGTTCTTGAAAATGTTTTAAAACATACAACAGAAAACATGTCTACAGTCTATGCTTATGTCCGTCTGAAACAGTGAAAGTGAAAGTAAAAATAGATACAATGGTAATAAAAACTGATGACATGCCATGTGTCATAAATTGAATGTTTCACTTAAAATAAGTTATGAAAAAAGGCCAAAAACAAAATGGTCGTTATCCATTTTAACCTTAACCCGTTTCATTTCAAGGCAGCAGGATCCACACAAACAAAGGGAAACAATACAACAAATTAACGTAAGTCAGGGTTAGCATGGATGCAGCGTTCGGTCAGCCAGTCCGCCATTGGGAATAAGGGGAAAAAAAACAACCAAAAAGGCTGTTTTCGCCATTGCGGTATGCACGCCGAACATGCAACCGCTTCGACGATGATGGCGGGTTCGGTTTTTGGGCGGTTAACGTTGGTCGGTTCAGGTCGTAAAAAAAACAGAAGTACCAAGCACACAGTGAAAAGTAACAACCACCGACGGTAGCGACAGAATAGCGACCGGCAACGACAAAGAATATAAAAATGTACCACAAATGTTAGGAGCAAAAAAGAAAAACAGGCAGCGTGTAACTAAAACAGACATATGCGCGCGAAAAACCGGTAGCACAAAACC
>JAOEFI010000006.1:25180509-25191437 GCA_034621735.1 Anopheles plumbeus
ATCCGACCACGTCTCCTGCACCCACCCTACTATGGCGCACGTTCGGTGTTCGATTGTGGATCTTTTTCGGGCTAACCCCGAAACCCCCCACCCGCCCGCCGAAAGGGTGAAGTGAAGGTTTGCTTTATTATTACTTTCAGCCGAAAGTCGATCGTAAAATTGTGCAATTGTTTGGCTTGTTGGGAATCCAATCACTGCCGAAGCGGTCGACCGTCAGCTTTTGGGGGTTCGTTGTTTGTGTTCTTGTTATGCATTCTCTTTGTTGTTGTTTTTCGTCCTTCCGGCAAATGGCCGATCGCCCGCCGCAGAGAGAAGTATATGTGCTATAAATTGGGCGTTATGTGGTAATTAAATCAATTCCACGACTCTTTCCCGTACCGCGGACAGTAAAAAGGCATAGCTAAGATTATATTTCCGGTGGTGAAAAGTTAGTGAAATATATTTCCCGTCTATCGTTCAACCGCGAGGTGATTTAAACCATCCTGGCAAAGGTTCACCGGCTTCCTTTTTTCTTTCGATTTCACTGTGGAATATTTACCACCCCGGGGGAGTATTTTAGACCATGGAAAATTGCAATCCTCATATAGAGACAGCCAAGGGCGCGTCTGATTCGGATAGTTAATCCTGACAGGTTCTTTCCCGCCCCACATCGGTTGCTGAGGTGGAAAGCTTTCAGACAAGCATCATGGACCCCGCCGAGCTTTTATAGGTGATGCTGATGAGCAATAAGTCTCCTGGAAAAAAGAACCACCAGTTATGAAGGATCCATTCGTGTGTTTAGAGGGACAATAAAAACCGAACGCTCTTCATACCTTCCGTGGCTGATGGAAAACGGGAGCCGTAACCGGGAACCTTTTGAAAGGAAAAACTACCAAACACGCGCCAAGGACTCTCCGTCGTCCAGGAGAGGGCCGACAGTAAAGAGGCAGCATTAAGTGTCACTCTACAATTCACCGGGAATCTTCACACACCGCCAGTGGCCACCGACGATCGTTTACGTATGCCAGGGTTTGCGGATCTTGCGACTTGCGAAAATTAACGACACCAACGAAGAATGGATCACCGGCACGCAAGGAAGACACCGCGGTGGTGAACATTACGTTGCATGTACACTCTTTTCGCAAGCAAACCGAACATACTTGCTCAGCAGACAAACGACCGGTAGTGTTCTTGTTTTCTATCCGTTGCAGAAGCTGGAACAGTAGTAAGCTGTCCAACGTGTCGTCTAGGAGTTGACTTGATCGTAAAGTTTGCGTCTAGTGGAGCTTACAGCAACCAGGAACATACGAGACGGGATATATCTACTTACGTAGTTTGGCCGTTGCTACTAAATTTAACAAAAGCAAAACAAAGGAAACAAATCCATCGTTTGTTTCGTGGAACAATTTAAAACTTTACGAAACATCATCATCATCATTATTCACAAATTAATTTTTACTTCTTGTAGATCATTGAAATCAAATTATGGACTAAGGATTTAAATAACTAACTTGAAATTTATTTAATTCTTTCAAAAAACCATTAAAACAGGTCCACCAGGTTGTACGGGAACGTTCCACTGTGCCGTCCTGTCGAATGCTGTGTGAATTGTGAATGAATAAAAAAAAGTGCTGTCTATGCGCGCTGTGAGACTTGAGCTGTCTGACTGTGTACCCCTCAACCCGACCCGTGACCGGTGGACACCCCCCCGAGACGGCAGCAGGAAAAAAGGGCCCTTGCCAGGACGGGACGATTGTTTAGCTTTCTTGCTTCCTAGAGATCGCAGCCAAGAATGCTAGCAGACATATGTCTCTGGTTTTGTTCAACGTCGTTCGTTCCCCAACGTCGTCGTCGCCGACGCTGGAGACGTTCTTCGCCCGACGGAGCACAGTGTGCAATCCGCCGACCGCCTCTAACCCTCGACCCACTACTCCGAGCTGCTGGAAGGGGCAACTACGCGACCCTGAAGCCCAGACACCCAGACAGCCAGTCTTGGCAGAACAATTCATTCCGCTAGCAGCGCAATGGAAAGATGAACAATTTATTATTCTATTACCTTCGCCGGGATTCGCTCGCCATGCCGTGTCCCGTGCCGTGGGACCGGGCATTTTTCGTTTGCTTTTTATTAAATTGTGTTTTCACTCAGCAAAAGTGGAAACACGTGGAGAATCCATCGCTCGGATGGAACAGTTTCACTGGTAGGATTTTCTCCCCACCCCACACCCCCAAGCGTGGCGGGAGGTCTGAAACGATCCTTTTACACCCACAGGAAGTAAGTAAATTTTGGCGTTGTTTCTCGGAAATGTGTTTCACTCAAGTGAAGGGAAGTTGAAAATGAAATCAAACCTCGCGTCTTCGTCCCGAGAGGAATACAATTGAGTTAAAATAATCACTACTTTTCACACCCGGTGGGTGGTGTCTGATGGAACTTTCGCGAATGCAAATGGAATCCTAACGAACGTCCTGGGTGGATGAATTAATAATTGGCGCATTACTGGAAATCTAGGGGCTGAGATTATCGTTCCTTTGGTGCCTGGAGGGGGTGTGCTAACTTATTCTGCCTAATGAATGGCCAATGAAGCAGTGCAAGATCAGCACGATGCGTTTATTTGCATTTGCGGGCAGGATTGGGGATGAATTAGATAGATTTGAGTCATGTCAGAATTTTCTTTGTTCAATGATGAAATGAAAAATCGCGTCTAATCATCACATCTCCTCCAGTTGTATATATTGTAATCTTGGATACTTGAGCTGCCCGCTGGGAGGTTTATACATTCCAACTGCAACCCCATTCTATAAGCCGCATGATTCATGATCGTCGTCGTCGTCGTCTTCATCGTCTTTGTCGCCACAGTGTCATCGAATTCCGGAAACATGATACCGACCCCCCTAGGGAGAGGGGTCTGAATCATGCTCGCACCGCCCGCCGACGGAAACGGCGAAAACTGCTGACCTCGTTCGATCGCTCCGCTGCGCTGCTGAACAGCATCCAATGTCGGCTTCATGTGGCAGTTCAGGCGCGGCTCATAAAGCACAGGGGCTCGCGTGTCGCAACCGCCCTCGGCGGCACGCATTAACGCAACTCACTCAAGGGCAGTGTCTGTCGGTCGGCCGGTGCGGTGAGGGGGGGGGGGGGGGGTACTATCTGTCGGATCCTCCGAACCGCCTCGCACTGCCACACACCAACACCCGACACCGGAAGGGAGGGACGGAGAAGGAAAGGGCGGAAACTCGCACTCGAATCAAATGCACCGTCACGGCTGACCCAAATCAAGGGTGTGTGTGTGTGTGTCTGTGTGAGTGAGTGTGGTTTTTATTCCGCTCAGTTCTTCAATCGTAAAACGGAATGCTATAGGTCAGTGAACGGATAAGATAGCGACAACAACGACGACGACGACAACGACGTCGACGATGGCGGCGCAGATGCACTTTGTGCACTGTGCATTGTACCCTTCTGCGTGGATGCACTTTCCCGCCGGCGCAGCGTGGCGGAACCTCTTCCTTTTCGTCGCCCGGAATTGAGGTCGACCCCGTCGTCGTCATCGTCGTCGTCGTCGTTGTCTGTCTCGCGTTCAACCGGACGTCGCCCCAGGGAGCGAAGGGATCGAAAATTCCCAACGCAACGCGAACGCAACAAAAACAGCAATCCTTCCCAAAAGTGGAGGACGGATGCATCCAAATGCTGCCGTTATCAGGCTTCCTCCCTTTTCGCGGGGTACATAAAATCGAAGATATATGTATAAGACTGTTATTTTTTATTTTGTTGCCCCCTTAATTCCGCCCTTTCGTATCGTAACGTGCCCATTTCGTTTGGCCCCACGCCCGAGCGTGGCGTACACAAAGGGCCACGGATCGACGGCGGTGGCACACATCAGCATCCGAGTGTGGCCTGACAGGAAATGGACACGCCAGACACTGCGCCCGTCCCGCCAAGAGGGCCCCCGGGATGCGACCGAGTGCACCGTGGTCGTCCGGGCAGGAACTTTAATGAAACCCAAGACGCAACCTCGAACTGATTGCTCGTCCTATATTGTCGAGGGTGGGAAGAGGGGTTCGAGGGCAGGAGAGGAGGGAATAAAAGTCGACGGGATGTCTGCGAATCCGCGGTTGAAATGTTCCGAAAATGGGTGGTTCGAATTTCTCGGCTCATGGTCTGGGCGAAGTTTAAATTGATTTCAATTTGTAACCGTGTGTCTGTGTGGGGCTGTAAGTACCCTTCGAAAGCAAACTATGATGACTTCGAAATTTTGTTCGATAAGTCTTACTTTTTGTGTGCAATTTCTTGGCTCTCCTTTAATTGCCCTCCGCCACGACTGCAGCTTTTGTAGCTCGTTCCCAGCACCATCATTAATGTCCCGGCTCGTCGTCCTGTCACATGTGCTGTCAATGTGGTTGAAATGTAACATGATTACAAGGGATCCTTTCGGACAAGCCTGCCCGCGCCAGTAACGTCCGTCGTCCGTGCGAGGACCGCTCAAGGTATGAGTACGTGTCAAAAATTGTCGATGCATAACTACCGCAAGTTGGTGGTGCACTGGCAGAGCATTGACAACACGCTTTTCTTCATGTCCTTCTTCCTTGTATTCCTCTGGTTTAGTTGTGTTCAGCTGTGCTTGGCCCACGATCGCCCACCTTTTGCGAGAACATTCCAGCGCCAAGTGGGCGAAAACAGGAGGCAAGTGTTCAACGCCATCACATTACGTTCGACAAGGGGATTATGATAATGCAATCGCGATCGTTCGGGGTTGATAGACGTTCAGTGAGTGGTTTTACTTTTTTATTACGATTACTTTTACCGTCACCCTTGAATTATTTAACAATACTCCAAATGCTTCGGATGTTTTCTATTTTCATTGTGGTGCGAAATACTCGATTAGGTTCAAATTTGTTCAAATTGCCCTAACTGCAGGGAAAGCAATGTTCTTTATTATCACAGCTCATAATGTTTGCATACTTGAGGTTTGTGAATAGAACTTCAGATGGAGGAAAAAATCAACATTTCTAATGTCGCTTGAATGAACTGCTTGCATATCATATAGAACTGACGGTAGACAAAACAAAGCCATATGAATGAAAGCTTCCGCGCGAGCATAAATCTCCATTGCCAACCCATTGCCCAACGGTGGGCGGAGGAGAACAAAACACACACACAGGACAGCGCGGAGGAACGACAAACAATAAACGGAACCCCGCAACGACCGTAAGTAGCACAACAATCCTCGGATGACGGGGTATTTTTTTCCCCCGAACCGGCCGACCGCGGCTTGTTATGTCTGACTGAGTTAGTGTCTGTGTCTGTTTAGAGCACGACGCTCGAGTTCGATCAAGTTCGAGAACGGGTCGCAGAATGAACGGCTTTCAAAAGGGAAAATGTGAACATTGAAACCGAAAGACCCCCATGACTCGTCGTCGCCGCATGCATGGAATGCAGTCAAAACATCGTTAAAATGCGCTGGTGATCCATCTGGCGGTGGGAAGCAAGCAATAATACAAGAAGGGAAGGATGTGCAAAAACAAAACAACACAGCAACAAATAGAAGAGATCTTTTCCCACCGAGCCCGTATGCGGCCCAACAGCGTTTTTCCGATCCTTGTTTTAGTACCCCACCAGACGAATCGCGGCATTAATGGCAGCCTATTAAGCCAAATGATGCATCACACCACCGATGATGATCGCTCGGCACCGGTTTTACTACATTGTTGCACCACTTGGCGGTGTGGCTGGTGCAAGATTGCCACCCCAAAGGCCACCACACCATCAGCCTAATCGACCGAGAGGAATGTAAAATAATTCACTAAAAACTGCATGCAACATAACGAACGACGTTCTCGGGAGGCAAAAAGCAGAAAAAAAAGAAAGAAACTGGAACTGCTCGCCTTGTTCGCGTAAATCGCCTTGTTGCGAGACGTAAAAACGTCTATTTTTCACCAATCTGGAAAACGGGCGCGGTCGGGGGGGGAATGAACAGGAGAAGGGTTCATTTAATGAGGTTCGATAAAATAACATGAGACTTGTTCGTAATAAATTCATTGCCTCGAGCATACGTGCACACCATCGACATGTTTGACGCTTGCTGCTTTTCTTATCTTGAAAGAAAGGGCATTTGCTCCGAAGACAGGCGATATACAGAATGTATAGTAGCCCCTTTTCATTACATAACAATGCACTCATGATTGAGTGAAATTTATTACACGAAACCATGAGGTTCCTGACAGTGTTTTGTTCCTCTAAAAAAAATCCGGGATTAAGATGTTTCAAATCAGTGTTGCCGTAAAATTAAGTCATTGCTGTAACGTCCTGTGACACCTTCTGCAATTGTCGATGCAAGTCGCCATTTTGGCTCGCAGCAGCTGCACCCGTTGTTGCATCTATCGAACCGTTGTTGCGAGATGCCGCTAAGAAACCTGATTCTTCTCCCACACACAAACACACACACACTATCTTCGACTGGCCAGTATCGGCAAGATGCACCTACGAAACCATAATTCCAGTCGTTGCTTTTTATGTGATTACATTATTATTCCGACATTTATTTTTATCGCCAACACCATTTTCCATTCTCCCTCGGCTTCGGGAACAAGCGTCCGTTGCTTGAGACGCGATACCGGTCCCACCTTCGCCGCCTATCATCCCATCCGTCCGTCCACTCCCTAAGCCCCGTACCAGCAACGATGATACTTCCTCACAGTGTTCTCCGTCTGTTCTGGAATCGGTAGAAATTCGGATTTTGTTTCGCTTTTTTGTCGTACCGGTGTTTGAGGGCCCAAGGGGGAGAAAACACGCGGACCGGGAGCAGTGGACAACCGGTGGCGACGGTTTTCCAATCACGGCAGGTCACCCCGGCAGGTCGGTCTGGTGCACCGCTCTCAGAGTGCACCGGACGGCGGGGCCAAACCGAAAAGGCCAACCCGACCAGCGCCCGTGGTACAGCCAAGGTGCAGACAGATAGAAAATTGATATTTAATGCAATTAGTCGGGAAGAATAGCAATCGCCAAAAGGAAGTCCGTCGGCGTCGGCTGCACCAGCATTCTCGCCGAACCAGCGTCGCTAGCCGGCGCAAGGAAAAGTGCAGTAGAGAATGGGATGGGCGAAACCGGGTGGAGCCCTACAGATTATCTGACCTCGCAGTGGGGCTTACGAGGTCATACCGGTTTTCCCGGCAACGATCGGTTGTGGCCCAAATGGTAGGATGGCAGGTAAAGGAACTTTTATTGTGACTCTGGCGATTCTTGAAACTCTATAACTTTGTATAAAATGCAATTGATGAACAATGAAGCGATGGGAAGAACTATAAAAATATAGTTCGAGGATGTTATAAAGTTGAAACACACTGAGTTATGTTTTTGAAATTCAATAAAAGTACCCTAACTTGTGATCCTTAGTGTGGCCTTTTGGCACTTCGTGGCACACGGGTAGCAATAAGCTGCTCCGACAAACGCGATATGAGGTGGATTGCCGCGAGTGCAAGTTCATGAAATATTAACACTCCTCGCTCGCTCTCTTTCCCCTGCCCCGGGGCGATTCATATATTTTCCATAAAAATGGTGTCTGCACCTTCTTTCGTGGAGAAGCTGGAGGGGCAAGCAGGTGAGAAGGTCGGGCGCTCGGACGAGGGCAGCAGACAAGGTATTCCGGCGAGTATCGATAATGCCCGACGGCGATGCACAAAGTGCAACCCCAACAAGGCACTGCACCGGTGCGCTCCGTCCAATGGAGTGTGGCACAAGAATAGAAAGACGCAAGCTTCGGACTCGACTGCTCGATAAACGACGATTTTCCGAGATTCCGGCTTCCCTTTGTTTCGTTCGGTCGAGGAAAAGCACGCGACAGCGCCCGCCGGCAATCGGAGGTAGAATATATTCGAATATAGAAAATCCTTAAGCTGCATTCGTCTGTCGTCTGCGGTTCTGGTGAGGCCAGAAGAAATGGAAAAACGAACGGAAACCACCGGAAGAAAACCTGTCCCCAATGGTTGTCGATCGGCGAACAATTCTCGTACCGGTCGCAGACCGCCGACGAGACGATTTCCGAGGCTCCTGGTCCTTCCCGGTGGGATGGGACGGACCCTCGGATGTCGGTTGTCGCGCGAAAAGCGTTCCCGAACCCGATCCCCCCATGAGGGGGGCCCAGGCAATTCTTTTCGCTGTGTCGCAAGAAGACAAACGGTTAGGCCACACGCGTCGTGCCACCCAAGACAATGCGAGAGAGAGAGAGAGGGATAGAGAGAGAGAGACAGGATGGGCGGTTTGCATATCGTTTGCAAATCGTGACTCATGTCCCCCTTTGGTTGCGCTGCCAAATGGAAAACGAAACAACGACACCCGGCCACGGCGTTCCGCAAAGTGCGAAAGTGCTGATTTGCGTCTAGACACCACGGTGTCGAAATACAACAAGGAAATGACCTGTTGTAGACGACTCCTCCGTGTTAGGCTCAGCTCGGAGAGTGTTAGAAGCGGCGTCTTCTGTGCACGACCATCGGCCAACCGATAAGCATAACTTGAGGTCTTTACCGGAATGTTTCTTATCTTTCAGTGTAAAAATGTACACTTTTCAAGGACATCAGCTTCGCCAAATTGTAAAGTAATAATCCCTTTGATATATTTCAAAACAGTAAATAAATTGTGGATGGAATGCATTTCCTGCAATGTGAACCATTCTACGGGAATTCAGCCTCATCCTTGAACTCCCCAAAAAAATACACTCGCTCTTCCTTCCGACTTCGCGATCCCTTTCCGACTGTTCAGTTCCTGTTCTCTAATGTCCTGTTTTTTTTTTTGTTTTTTTGTCTTCCTTTCTCCATTTTCCCGGGCTGCAGTTTGATTTTCCTATGCATTTCGAAACACTTTTCTCTCACCTTCCATCGTGTGTCTGGTGAATAAATTGCGCTGTGCAATTGCCAGTGTGGGACTGCATGCAGTGAGGACATCGCGCCATTTGTGCCATTCCCGCTTTCACTGTTTCTTATTCCCGACGAGTCCTTCAAGTGGATTCGCGTCGATTTGGAAACCCCGGGAACAGCAGCCTCGAGGCCGCCGGTAGTGGAGAAAAGAAAAAGCTAAACAAAGTAGGCAACGCACAGACAGGCAGACAGGCAGACGGAGAGCGAAAGGAAACACAGGGCACCCTCACAGTCAGTGTGGAAGCCCTTCCGCAGATCTGGTTTTACAATGTAACACTATTTCCGAGGGCACATGTTGCTCTCGCCAGCTCGCCCGCATCCCGGCCGCCGGTGTAGCATTCTTTCTCATTGTCTTTGCGGTTGTTTACGCCCGATTCTGTCCGAGTGCGGGCCGGTCCGTCTGGCTACAGTGGTTGCCAAGAAAATGGTTGACCGTGTAAGGCAAAATAAAAGGATCCTACGGCATGTTGTCCCAATGAAAATTCAAATCTTGAATGAAGTACTAGTTTAAAGAAGTTCTCCATTACTCGAAAAAAAAGCTGAACCCCGACTAATGCCTTCGCAGTGTTGGTCACTGTACAGAAGCAAACCATCAAACCGATAGGGGCATTAGTAGGCACTTCACTTCCTGGACACTGACTGGCGGGCACTGTTGCTGAGCGTCTGCGGTCCCCCAGTTTTATTCCCCCGTTTCCTGTCTCGCTTCCTCCAGACAGCTTGGCCCGCCTTATGGAGATGGGAACACCGGCCGGCCGGCCGACCGACTCCCGATAGCATAGGTCTCGTTTAGCCACTTTTTTTGTTGTTTTCCATTTTTATGCGCGATGCGCTTGCAGTTTGGTTTTATTCTTTGCTTTTCACGCTTATTCCGCTCAGTGCTCGGTGCCCCGTTCTGACCGCGTTCTACCAGCTCTCCCTTTCTTCCCTCGCGAGACTCCCTTGCTTCTCCCCATGCCGGTTTCGTTGTTTTAATGCAATTATGTTTCACGTTGTCTCCCGCTGCTGCTGCTGCTGCTGCCGTTGCTGCATTCTTCCCGGCCGATGATCTCTTCCCGACGATCTTGTGTCCCCGCCCGGCGTGTCTCGGTCTGGTGGCCTCCAATGTACCGGTTCCCCTACCGGTGTGCCAGCCACCCACTTCGCCACCCTCGATCGACAACAAAGATGCACCATTTGTTGCAATGGAACATTCTGCCCCCCCCCCCCCCCCCCGCCCTTGGATGGGGTGCCCGTTTCGGTTGGTCGGCCCAAGTGCATTGATTTCTATCTGTCTGTCCGGTGCAGTTCCGACCCGTTGGGGTCCCTTCGCGCTACCTTCCCGGAAGGAGAGGTAGCGAGGGGGTATGACGTAGCGGCGGCGGCGGAGGGGGGTAACTTCAATGCCGCGACTGACTGCCCTGACCAGACATAGGCGTTCTTTCTTTTTTTGTTTGATATTGTTGAACGGTTTGCCCTCCGATGGGGTGTCTGCTTCCTTGTGCAGCTTTTTTTTTTGTTTCTCCCCCTTTTATTTTGTTTTCTTTTCTTTCTTTGATGCACTTCGACTTTTTGTAGCTCCACTTTAGTCGATCGAGTCGATTGCCTCGTTCACTCCACATTCTCCTTCCCACCTTCCCGCCTTCGGTGCGTTTCCGGGGGAACTTCATGGCACTGTCCCCGAACGGACGAGGGGCTTTTTCCCTCCTCCTGCCGGCCAATTTTCATTCCCCACCGCACTCCCCACCACGGTTTCCACCGGCTCGAAGTAATGAGGAATTATTCATGCCAATTATTGATGAGCTCAAATTATGCCACTCCATTCCAGCGCTGGCCCGGTCGCTGTTCAAGCGGTGCACCAAATGCATCGTCTGCAGACGGCAGACTAATGACAACGGCGACAAATGCAATGCTGACGACAGTGGGCCCCGAAACGGACCGTAGAACGAAGAACCTGCAGCCGATGGGACTCAAACTGCATCCATTGCGGAAGCCGCTTTTTGTCGCAGGTACCGGGACAGGGAGGAAAATATGGTTTATGTCCTTTTTATAGACTTTTTTGTGTTGTTTCT
>JAOEFI010000006.1:25223959-25238959 GCA_034621735.1 Anopheles plumbeus
CCTGGCACCGGTGAACCGCGCCACACGCCGTAGACGGCTTGACGCCAACCATGTGTCAGCCGAAAGTCCGTCGCCCAGCCCATTGCCCGACCTTATACCCGGAGCATTATTGATATTGTTTGCTATCGTTCCCGTCGCTGGCGTGGTGCAGTTATGCCTGTGGGCGCCCCACGCATATATACCGCTCGCACACACCGATTGTTGTGTTGGGGAGCCGTTGGAGCGTGGGACGACGAACGACGAACCGTTCGACGGAATGAAGCCATTTTCGTTCGAGTGGACGTTTCTACCCTCCTGGTGGGAGGCAACGCACTTGGGTGCGGGACGAGCCTCCGGACGGGGACGCGCGGGAGTGGTGAAATATTTTCACGACCCAAAGGTTCAACCCATTCGTCGCCGCCGTCGGCGTCGGGGAATTCTTTTTTCGGGAAGCTTAATGGAGCAATTTGTTTGTGCGAATTGGCTTTCGGGCAATATTTTATCGCACGCGACGCTTTTGCACCGATAGGATGCATTAAAAATGATTCAGGGCGAGTGTGTGCGATGCGTTCCGATGAGAGACCCGGACCATGCAAACCGGTTCCGTGTACAACGAACTTCTTTACATATTCGGGCGTTTTTTAGATCTTCTTCGTGTAAAAAATGTAAAATAAATATAAATATTGAAATATGACAATTGCATGCTTCATCGTTGAATAGCAAAATCGTAAGGAAGAACAGCTTCCAAACTAATGGCCAAAATAATGATTTTAAGCCATCAAATTAGGTTATGCTACATGAAATATTCTGCCCGTTTATTATGATCGACATTTATTGACCAAATCGAATACAATAAAAGCTCCCAAAGCAGTTCTACTCGAGCTTGATGTTTCTAAACTCCCAACGAGAATAACCTTTCTCGGGATGAGCATTTATGAACTACACGTATGCTTTTATGTTGTGAAGGAATAAGACGACCTACACGTGGTGTAGACCGCGCTGCATACCTGCAGGCGCTCGATGAAACATTGCCGACGCCTGTGTAAAGTTTCGTAGCGAAAGTACGATTTGAAATTGGGCGTGCAAATTGCTTAGGCTCCGACGGCCGGGATGAACCTGTCCATCAACTTCACGCCACCGCGGGGCAAGCTTTCACGTGTCGGCGGTTCCCCGCGGCGCCCACGAAGGCTGGGGCGATCAAAGCTCCACAATCAACTCAAATTTACATAATCACAATAATCGCCCGCCGTTGTATCCTTCCAGCTAACGATGTACGAACGGGTCGTAGGGTTTTCGCCGGTCCCCCCAGCGGTCGGGTCGAAAGTTAATTTCCTTCGGTGTTTCGGTCCCGGCGGCGGCGTGGACGTGCTGCTACTCGGCCGGTGTGCGCCCGTTTTCCATTCCGTTCCACAATTTGATTAAAACAATCCATTAGCCGACGTTACACGTTTAGCATTCTCGGCATGTTTGCACCGTTTGCCAGACGCGCACCGGTTTCTCAATCATCGGCGCACACCGGCAGGTGCGCCAGCCGGCCAGGTATTTCCGGTGGCAGTCATTGGTTGGGCTTCATCCTCTCGTCCGTGGGAAGGTGGGCCGGTCTGGCAGACAGATCCCAGCGGCCCACACGCTGGGGCGTTCCGTCGGCGGATAGGAAGAGGATTGGCCGTGATTTTCTATCAACCTCACCATCTTGACTGCCCCGTGTCTACTGTTAGCTTTTCATCTGAATCAATTGTCTTCGATGGTGGAAATTCCTGTACCACTGCACGCACGCTTCCATCCGCTCGACTTATCGTACTACTCCACCGAAAACCGTTGCTAGGATTTGAAGGGGAAAAGTCTAGTCACGATAAATTTTCCCCGTGCCTTCGACATCCCTAGAGAAGCCCTTTCTACCATTGCAAATCCCCCGAAGACAATCAAACGTTGGGAGATAAATAAACGTCATACCAATGGGGCTAGGGATCCTTCTACTGCTGGCGAACATATTTCACACAACACAGCTTTCCATTTGGAAAATCGTTCGCCGGGTGGAGGATTTGCTGGTGGGCTGGTTGGCACGAGCAGCATGTGTGCCATTCTTACCCCTCCTCGAACGGGTGGATCGCCTTGTCAGTTTTCCCATTCAACAGATGTTTTGCTAGGTTATTGGAGCTTCCATGACGGTGAAAAAGGGGATCCATAGCTAATCTTCCCTTGTAAGAACCAAGCCATGGAAACGCGAAGCAGACGGGTGAAAATCCTTTTGCAGCTTCATTAAACTTTAAACAATCGTCAGTTTGTTTTTCCCGTGCAGGGAATGGAGTCTGAGTTTTGATACCCACACCGAGACAACTTATTAGCAGTCGTTTCGGAACTGCAGATTGATTTACTATCGTTCAATTTTCAACGAAAAAATTGAAACCATATTCATAATGAGTTTTTTGGCAATTTGGCAAATTAATCATCAGACTTATTGCAAGAACCTTCTCACTGTTATGTGTTATTGTTTTGTGTAACGAAATTGATGGAACCATGAATAGAAAGCTTAACTATACTTAATTGTGTTTAAAAGTGAATTGCAAACATAGTGAATGAAATTATCCTACAAGATTAGTACATTTTAATTACCAGCTAAGTCAGGGTGAGAATGTAGATCTCCGTGAACGATATACATAAATACGGTGACCTTGCCTTTGCCGAGCGTCTCAAGTCTCAAAATTACCCAAAACACACAAACAACCCTTTAAGTGTGGTCGTGGAATCTTGCGCCCTTTATTGTAACCCCTACGGGGGGTCGCGCCTTTCTCCATCGTAAAACCCACACCCACAGACCAACGTCGGTCACCGCACCCCGGCATCGACCTTGAACTGTCTGCTAAATATGCAATTAAACGGATCTCTCCCTGCGCTTGATGAGCTTCCAGCTGGCTTCCCTTTTCGCCGGCTCGCCGCATTCGAGTGGGAGTCCTTTTCCACCGCTTAACGAGTCCGATGTCGGGCGTGCGACGAAGTTCACAACCCCCAGTGCAGGATGGTGGTCGTTCGCATTGTTCCATACGTAGTAGCAGGATCGAAATCATCTGGAAACTTTCTCTCGCCGCCGGTGACGATCCTTCTAGCGTGTTGTCCCCCCCATTTTCTTTCTCTCTCTTCATCTCTCTCGCTCTTCTGTTTGTTCATTTTTCCTCTGACCGAGCAAAAAGCTCATTCCGTCTGGCATTATTTATTGACGAACCGGGTCTCGGTCGTAACGTTCTCGGTGTTCTTCTCCGCTGTCCCGCACCGCATCGACGAGCGTTCCGCAGAAGTAGCCAGGACATTTACATCATTGCGCCATAGAGCGAATATAAATTGCAGTATTATACACCGTAGGCGGAGCGGCGATCGGATGAAGCAACCGGCGTGGAATCACTTTCCCTCCCATATCGCGAACCAGAACCAGAACGGTGCCTTTCAACAATCGGTTTCGCTCCGTTGCAGCTGTCCAAAGCCCTGCACGGATCACAGAGGACATTCCACCGCTTCGTCGCTACTAAGCAACTAAGCTCGCTGTAGCTCACGCCTCACCTTCGATTGGTTTTCACCCCCCAAAAAGGTCCTTCTTTTCCCCACCCTAATCGAACTTCTCGCAACCAAAGGACGATCCTTGGAAGGATGTCGTAAAGTGGTCCCCGGGCACTATTGTCACTCGAATGTGAGCTCCGAGCTTCTCCGGTTCGAAAACGGTCTGGCGTCCGTTCGAATGGAAATGTTACCCCTGACAGGTCTCGCGAGTCGTTGACATATGCGAGCCGAATGTTGTGCCGGAGACGTTACAGGTTATTGTTGCGTTGGCGGGCTTTGTGGAGATGACACTTTGACTAGTCTGATTGGGCAAATTTATCCATCAGTGGGAAAGAAATTGTCCTCCACATTATCGAACCTCCAAAACGTCTCTTTCACTATACGATGGCCATGTGGTGGTCGTTTAATGGCGAATTGGAACAGTTGCAAATAACAATTTGATATATTTTTCTCATCTATAAAGCTAACATGATTGATGCATCATGGAAAGGAGTTATGAAAAAGCAGTTAAATAATCGGCCCTTTTCCTACACTAAGCCATGCATGAATCGAATGTGATCAAATAAATAAAACAATACGAGAAAGATATGAATGAAAGCGAAAGCATTTGAATGAAATGATTTTATGCAATTTTCTCTTTCATATTTTTTATTTCTTCTCCTCACTTTTATCGGTTTTTTGTGTTGTTTTGTATACCTACCATACCGCTTTTGGAATATGCCGTCGAAGATTTGAATATCAAATTCGGTGCCCCCAGTTCGCCAGCTTTCTTCGTAAAGAGTGTTGAAAAACTAGTTTCCTCGCTTTCGATATTTCTCTATTAAAACAAATCCTGAATGAAGAAGAAACACGAGAAAGTGTAACAAAATTTCTAAACAGTACTGCAAACGTTTGGTTTTAAAGATAACAAAAAATGCCTAATGATGCCCATATCAATTTGAAGTAAATAAGTAAACAACATTCTCGCCTGAACACATCGCTTTTCTTTTCTTCTCAACTGTTTGGCACCCTTGCTCGTTCGTCGATCAATCATCAAATTTGCCCTTCAACCAAATGTTTCGAACCAAATACACACGCACGTAACCAAGCGCCCCAAACTTATCCAGGCCCTAGAACGGTATCGTATATCGCTATGTCCAGAAACTTCTAATTTACCTCTAGTAATCATCATTTATCTTCCATCCATTGTTCAACGCAAAACCTCCCTTGGCAACACAGTTCTTGTTGACCGAGCGCAGGGACAGCAAACAACACTTTTTTGTCGCCAGTTCCAGAAACTGGAATCCATTTTTGCCGTCTAAATTGAGAAACCTGCTCTTAAAGCAATTAGTCTTTGATTGACGACAGGCGGCCATAGTATCCAGAAAACATTTTGAAACAACGACGCCCACAGTCTAGAGGATGGTCAGTTACAAAAAGGAGCATGTTGGTTGCCAGGCGCGTGCGATCACGTTGCGTTTCTTCAGCTAACCCTTGAGTGAAGCTTCCACATCGATCGATGTTTAGTTTGGCGATGGGAATAAAACAAATTCAATGCGGTCTAGTAGTCAAGTGGACATGGAGAAGCTATTTGACAAAAACGTCCGTATCAAGGATTAGGGAACGATTCACGCTATCAATTCCCAACGGGAGAAAAAACGTGAGAGGCAAACAGTGATAATGTGGCGATACATCCGTCCGGAAAATAATTGCCTCCCATTGGGAGGTTAACACAATCACAAGCTGTTAGAAAAACTCGTTCATTCATTTACCTCTGCTCAAGTGTTCTATCCCCACCACAATTCACGAGTCCAGCGTTTGACATTAGGCTGAGGTTGTTTTTTTTTTGTATACGTTTTCCAACCATTTCCAATCATCATAAACGTGCCACTTCCGATTTCGAGCCGCGTCCGATCGGTCAACGCCAAGAACGCTTCCCACTCCGCAAAACCACAGCCGGCGGCAGACGCCTTGAAGCGGCGATCGCGTCTGAGTAGCCTTCTTGAGCGGTGAGCCTGCCGGCCCCCGGGGGTCGGACTAAGCGGTTCAGTTAACGTCGGTTCATCGTTAGCTCCGGACGAGCCGCCGCGGGCTTCCTTCGAGGAGAGAAACAGAAACGTACGCGAAGACAACACACGCATTCGAAATCGAACCACGAAACCGGAACTCGCTGGTCGCACAGAGTGTCAGAGTGAGAGCAGTCCACAGGTGTTGCGCGACACTCGGATCTGAAACGGCTGCGATTGCTTTCGAGACGGTGCCCCGAGCGGCGGTCGAGGCCTCGACGAGCTACGAGCCAAATCCGGAGATTGCGAAATCCGCGGCCGGAACGTGATGGATTGGAAAAGTCGCTACGCGCTGGCCGGAGTGCTTCTAGGCGGTGAGTAGTTGGACGACCCAAAGTGACATAATAAAACTACTGCCAAAGCTCATCCTGTGTCTCTTACGTGCGTGTCGTATTACTCCAACATCGATCGACTTCACTTCGGAGGATATGTCCTCTCGAGTCACTTGGTCGGCATTAAAAAAAAAAGACATTACACTAAGTGAGTTCGATTGCTTTTTGAAGGTGTTCTTCAGTGCAGGAAAATTACATCCGTTGAGGTTTATTGCATGTCCGAGATTGCCGCTGCTCTTATCGATGAGTTCAAGTGATTCGTGTATATAATCGTTAGACAGTTACTTCTCCTAAGTATATTCAGTAACGCTCCCACATGACTCATAAATTCTTATTATATTGATAAGTAGCTGTACTATGTTTCTCTAGTGCAAACTAGATCAGAAGATGTAAAAGTTTAACTGTTCAATATAGCGAATCAAATGGCCAAACAAGTTACTGGTATTTCTGCCAACTGGGCTGTTTCCTTACCTTGCCATTTCATGCATTGTTGCGCTACGTTTAATTACGCACATGAGTTTCCTCACGCATGGCCCCGTATCGATCCGATTGTGGATGCGTTCTTATTGGAAAACCATGTATGCTGTTTTTTTCTTTCGTGTGCTCAAGACCATCGAGCATAATAACCCACCGATCGCAACCGAAAACCGTCGCTGATTTGCACGGCTTCGGTGTCGAGGATTTTTCCTTCGCCAAACATGAACCGACGATGATCACACGAGGGGTTCATACTTGGCGATCGTCTCGCCTGAATGGCCATATGTGTTTGCATACGTGCGCACGGAACCATACCGTGGAGGTGAGTCCGTACCACGGTCGATCTGCGAAACGCGCGAGGCTGTATGGAAATGGGAAACCCTCCACCGCACCGCCCGGTAGCGATCGGTAAGTGTACTAACGTTTCCACGGAAACGGGCAGCCTGGTGACCTTTGAGCGCAGCCTCTGACGAAGGGTAGCTTATGCGGTAGCTCGTGGAGCTTTTGATGTCGGCGAAGCTTCACTACGGTGGAGCGCACGGACAACTCGGAATGGACGAGAAAACTTTCCACGTCTTTAAAAAACACTCATCTTTATATCTCTTCTTGATTAGATGTTTCAATTCGTGAGTCTCAATTTTAAATCTCAAGCATTTTTTTTTAAACCAGCATAATATCATATGTTTTTAGAATAAGTAAACGTGTTTACTGTGGATCCGTTTCGAGTAGCCTTGCATTAGCCACACTGTCAAAATACTAACACGGGCAAAAGTCTCCACCGCTCGAGAAATTAGTATGTCATCCTGTTACGCTTGGTCCAGGCAATCATGAGCAGCTCGGTGTTAAACTTAGTCGTTAAGGCATGACTACCCAAACAAAGAGACTTTAATATACTGTTTATAACAAATTCTGGTGGTGAATATTGGACCTCCCCATTCACAACGGAACGAAATTGGTTTTGCATTTTCGCCAGATAAATTGGATCATGGTTCGTACGACTCTGTGTCAAATTCAAATCGACCAGAAGAAGAAGGAAACAAATAATTCAATGACGACAATAGGGCTCCCTGAAGGGAGCTATGATGTTTGTTATGTTTTCCTGTTCTTCATCCGTGCCGAAGCGACAGGTTCTTCCATCAACGGCAGGTGGGTTTTTTTTTTAATTCCATTTTCCATCATACAGCGGTCCGATTTTTCGGTCCTCTTTTCCAGTGCAGTTTTCCGCCAGCCAGTTTGCGGACAGGCGTCGGAAATCGCGGGTAAATAATTACCGAACGTGATCTGCTTTTGATTCGAGGCTAATTGAATTCGTCTCTATGTTTTCCACCCCACTCGACCGAATAGCAGCCCCCTATCTGTCCGACAGACTAACCGTAATTTCCCAGCGCCGACTTCGCTATGATTTCGCACAAAAGACGTACTTGCATCTCGTGGCCGGACCGAACGGGCGGCCGGTGTATTATCGGGGCTGTATGATATTGATCGTAGATGAAAAAACAAAAAAGCATGGCAATCAAAAATTAGCCACCCAACCCGGGGCTCCAAGGAAGAGATGGGGCAGGATTTCTCTTTTCCGAGATAAACTCCATCCATTCGGCCATCGGGCGTGCGCACGGGCTGGGTGCACTTTTTTCGCACCCTGCCGGCGGATTATCTTCGAAGACGCGTTTCCGAAAGGTTGCGCCGCGTAGCGAATATGTTTTCCGCCGCTTCGGTTCCAAACCGGTTCAAGCACCTCGCTCCAAGCCACACTGTGGCGATTCGTTGCGGACACTGGGGCGATTCTTTCTCAAATTTTTAGACTCATCCGTATCCGTATATGTTTCACGCTCCGGCGGTTGATTCGGTTGTACGAAAAGCGTTACAGAGGCTCATCGTTCAACTCGATCTAAAATCCAAAACTTCAAGCCAAAAATCTTTTCCTAAAGACATCCTAACCTGGCGATCTTTCAACGTATTCTTCCACCATTTCGCCTACCGGTTCCGTTACGCAATAGAACTAAATCGAAGCAGCAACAAAAGGTGACATCCTCTTTGATGAGTCTTCGTGAGAGGACCGCAACATTACCGAACGACAACAAACGGCCCCAAATTAAGTAACACCCCGAGTCTCGTGTACGGGAGGCAAAAGAAAAACCCGCGGGCGACAACATCCACTGCCAATATATTGGTGGTCGTTCCAATTAAAGTGCCTTGAAGCAGAAACAATAAAAGCCGGCAACCTTTGCCACCCGCCCAGGGGTGGGTCGTGGGCCGAAGGTGGGGCGATTGTGGTTCGGCGAGTGGTGTAGGCCGTAAATCAACGTTCAAGTTCAAGGAACAGCGCAGAGAGGGCCCGGACCGTGCTAGTCATCATCACGCACGTGCAGTTTTCGCGAGTCAACGTCCCCTTCGCGGGGAACTCTTCGATCGGTCAAGCTCCACCGTCCGCGGATTGCTGCGTATGTGTGCGTTAGTCGGTGGAGGTCGCACACGAGACGGCGATCGATTTGATTTGAGCTGTTTCGATTCGCGTGGTTATAGGCCGCGCGCGATTTGGGTTTCTCTCTCTCTCTCTCATTTTCTCTCGTTGGCAGCCGTGTGGAACTGTGTTGTCTTAAGCAGGCCCGGCCGCGTGCTAATGATGACCTAGTGGCGCGCGAAAGGCGGGCCTTGGCTTAGGCAGATTATTAAGGTGCAATAATCCACGGGTGCAATCAGGCGCTGGGCCCTAAATCGGCACGCTAGCTAACGGTGCTGGCGAATTGGAGCTCGAACTAATTCAATGCTCGCCCCGCTCGGGGGCCACTTGTGCGCCGACGATGGGTTCAGACTACGACTGACGGGTTTTTGGTTCCTATCGTCCAATATCTTCCCCAGCCGTTTTATTGCTGGCCCTTCCCGCACCGACCGGCGGCGATGTCGATGCGGCAGGGCGCGTCCGGCGGCACAGCCCATGGCTACACCAGACCCCGAACACCTTCGCAGTGGGCAAGAAATTCGGTGCGTAAAGCCGCGTCCTGGTGCTGATGTCCAATCGATCTGTCATTATGATTCGTTTCTTTTTTTTTCCCGCTTGCTGTCCCTACAGTACGGAATCGGCCACTGTTGAATGCGGGCCTTGGCTTAGACTCGAACACGGTCAGTCGGCCCGATGCTGCGGGGGACCCGGCCAGGCCCGTGAAGCGGCCGCCCGTCAAGACGAAGCCCGCGCTGCAGCCCGAAGACGACGGTAAGCCGGCCACGAGGTCGCGCGCGTTCTACAACTGCATGTCCAGCTGTCTGACCCTGTCGCAGTACAATCCGGTGTGCGGCAGCGACCACACCACCTACCACAACGAGTACAAACTGGAGTGCGCCAACCGGTGCGGAGCTAGTCCAAGTGAGTTCGATGTTTCCATTAAAAAGATCATTCAGTCATTGGTCAGTTCGAGAACTCCAGCATCATCATCCTATTCCCCAATTTTACGGACATGAAATCGTTGCTTAATTCCTGTAGACAGTCTACTCATTTTCAATTCTCTTGCTAATATTTTACTCCCTTTTTCTCAGGAGTTTCGATTCGCAAATCGGGCATCTGCTAGACAACACAACGGCGTTGACGGACCATCCGCCCCGGGGAAACACATTTCCTCGCTGAATGTGGCGCTTCCCTTTAGACTAATGTAAAGCCCGACACGTCGAGTCGAAGGCAACGCGAGATTTCTAATTTATTTCTAAACATACGCCCCAGACGAAAAATGGAAATAAAAAATAATGTAAAAAAAAGCATACACATACTCTACCCACTGATATCGTGCGCGATTCGTCATGTGCGTCGGTTGTCTGACCTCACGGATGAGATTTCCACCACGGAACGCTCCGCTACTTAACGAGGAGAAAATCATCCATTCCGGTGAATCCGAATCCGGCCGAGGGGTTTTTAACGAGAAGACATTCCGCAGCATCGCAGGCGTATCGGGTTCGCGCAGGCGACACCCCAGCTCCAACCGGGGGGCGGGTGGGAAAGTTTTGCCACAAAACCGGGAAGGAAACACTCTTGCGCAACCACCACGTGCGTACGCATCCCGAGACGTGCGTCCCCCCGGTGGGGGAGGGGGAGGGTGTCGTTGGCGTTGGCGTTATGATTAATTAGCGCAGTTTAAAGGCGCCCCGGGCGGCCACCCGGCGGTACAGCATTCGACAGGGTCGTTTTGTTATGGCTAATTGAGTGCCGGATGGGTGTGCGGAAAAACGGCCGGAAAATTCAGAGTGAAAGAAAAACGCGTTGCGCAACGGCCGCGCTGGGCCGGACGCAAACGTTTCGGACCTGCGCACGCTTTCCTTCGGGGCGCTCGGTTGCACCTCGTTAGTAGCGTGTCTGCGTGAGTATGACCGTTTTGAGAGGTTTAGGTTTGATTGAATAAGCCGTCGATCGTAATCCACCAGCATCCGAGTTGTCTTGAAAAATGTTTTCCATGCTAACAGAAACCGTTTATAAATGGCGTCGATTTTCCACCAAGCATTGCATACGAAATACTGGAATAAACATTTAATGGTCCAAGTAGGCTGATCATGTCTAAGAAGGCATCACTTCCATAAGGTTCCACGCAAAAGACGTGAACTCGATGGGCGATTTTGGAGACTCGTTCTGAGACTAATGAACCACAAATAGTATAATTTCCAATAAAACGACTTTGAGAAACCCCAAAAAAATATCTATGGTTTCCGTTTCGAGTTTGATTCATCCGATCCGGTCCCCTGTCCACAGCAGGGGTCGAGTCTAAATACGACGGGGTGAAACCCCTCGACGCCGAAGAGCTTTAAAGAATGAAACCCTTAAGCCCACCGCCAGTGCCACACGCGTGGTAGCTTCGTTTCGGTTCCGCCGAAATGGGGTCACCACCGGGTTGAACCCGATCCCCGAAAATTGTACGTTTCCCAGCGGCCCAGCATACCAATTTTCACTCAGCCCTCCCAGTGCCCTCCGGGGTTAAACACGCATATTTTACACTGCGACTCCCAACGCCGGGATGCTGGCCCGTTCGACGGGCTCGGGGCCACACTGCGGCGGATCTGCGGCATCGGTCATCGGACGTGGTGCCGTTAACGACTCCTCCTTCGCTGGCGCCAGCCCGCGGCGTTTGACGCTCGAAACGGAAGCGTTTCATTACGCCTCGAAAGAAAAACAGAAAACTGCCCCGAAGGAAAGAAACACACGAAAGAAATGAACACTCCCTCGCAACGTCCGCGGACACGGCAGGGCCTCGCGCACGGTGTGCATTATTTCTGCCGACAAAAAGCTTCGATGAGAAGTTGAACTTTGCCTCCGGAGAAGCCGAGAAGCGCAGAGAGTCGACCACCCAAAACAATCCCAGGGGGATGGAAAAGGAAACGAGGAAAACCAGGCACGCCAAAAATCATGTCAATGTAATTGGGCCAAATCGTTTTCATTCATCTCTGTGTGGCTGGTTTAGTTGGTGAGGAAAACTGCCGCAGCTCTTTTTCAGCAGCTCCACGGTTTTCCCTTCCCTCTACTCGTCCGTAGTCGCGTTTCGATTGAGGCAAAGGCTTTTCTGCTTTCCTTTCGAGCAACCTTTGTTGCAACCTTTATGTCTGTTGCAAATATTGACGTACGTACGTACTGGCAGTTGGCTTCCGAGTTGGGAATCCTCGCCGAAAAAATGGGGACTGTGTTACAGTAAACGTAGCTTTTCGATCACGGAACAAAACCGTTTGTTTGTTTTCTGTAAAGTTTCACTCTTTCCTTTTCTAGTTTAGTTCCCACATGTGTGATTGCCTGTTTCGTTGCGATGAATGTCCATCTGGGCTGAAGTTGTATTTAGTTTATTGATGTTCGACCCTTTTCACACTACCTTTTGGAATCCAGAAGTAAAAGACTTTCTAATATTCCAATTTCCGTCGAAGCTTGTCACCATCGGTGGCTGTTTTCGTTCCCTACATCTCAAGGGGACTCCTGTTGGGATGCCGTTGGCAGCCACTGGCCCGGTTTGAGCCCAATCAGGGAACCATCAGCGAGCCCCCCAAAATGAAGGTCCGATAGTGCCCTCGGCGTTCTACCGCTAGCATCTCCCGGCAGCCAATCTGCAGGCCAATCAGTACGGTGCCGCTGGCCCAGCCGTCCCACGCGAGCCACGATTGACCCTCTTCCCCCCACGAACCGATGCGAAAGACAAACAACAACACTCACTCACTCATCCCGACGAGGACTTTTATCCGCATCGACCTGTGATCGACATCTCCAAACCACCACCCGGCGTGCCGGAGCATAATGAGTGGCCGTGCTTCCCATTCCGGCCATTTATTGGTGAAGTGTTTTGCTTTCGGTAAGCGGGGCACATCTGTTTACGTTTCGAATGGAGGCTATTTGGATGGAACGTTTTTCAAACATTACGATCCGGTGCAGCGGAAGGCGATAGACGGGCATGGGGAAACGATAGAAAGTGGTGGGGACGGGGTAGCACAACACGTTTTGGGGGAAGGCTCGTCCCGTTGTTGGGAATCCTCGAATTCGCCCAGCCAGCCTGCCTGCCCGCGTCCGCTATTATGGGGCGAAAATGAAAGCGTTATTTTCCACCGCGGTCGAGGCGGTCCAAGACGCCTTTGGCCGAAAATTATCTCGTTACTCCAAATTATTGGACATTGGCCACGCGGGGCCACGATTGAATGGCTTGGAAGTAATTACAATGATCAATTAATGGCCAATCAGGCAGCTCCCTTCGGGGTTTTTCATTTCTCTATGGCACCGCTTCATTGCAGCATGGCCAATGCATGTTATTTTCCCGCCATTCTTTTTGTACAGAGGACGACTTTGTAGAATAGGACATAATCCTACAACAATAAACAATCGACTAAAGTGTCTTGCAATGAGTTTTAAAAATTGTAATTATTATTCTTCAGATCTTTATTTGGAATCATTGGAAGCTTCGAAGCAACGCAGCATTCAACAACAACAACCTTTCTTTCTAAAACGCCAAGTTTCACCGGCATACGGACGCCTTTCGATGGGGTTGCCGTTGCGAAGGGGATATTTTTCCATATGGGGTTGTGGAAAGTACATTAACTTTTCCCTCGCGCTTTATTGATCCCTCCGAATGTTTACTATTTTGCTCTCTCATAATTAAGTCCGGCGCACAGTGCAGCGCACTCTGGATGGCCGAGCAGCAACAACAGCAACAAAAACCCACATGGTGGCGTATGCTGCGTGCGTGCGCAGAGAAAGTGATCGCGTCTGACCTCAAACTTAATTTCGATAATGCACCTGCGCAAGCTCATCGTCGTTGTCGTCGTCTTGGTCGTCGTCTTGGTGGTCGGGGGGGAAAACCGGCCGTACCCGGAAAACCGCCGACCGGGGTGCGAGGGCAATGTTTTTCCTTTTTCAATTTCAATTAATTTGGTTTCAACACATCTCATCGTCGGGGGGGCCACACGATTGAAAGCGTTCCGTCCCGGGAGCTGCCCCGGTGGATCCGAAACAATTAATGCGCGTTTAAAAAACAACCGTACCTGCGTACAGACGGGCGTACTAAACACGTGAAACGGGAGGGGCGAGAAAAGCGGCACAACGAAAGAGGAAAACCAACCGGAACCAACGAGGTGCAGCAGGAAAACGAACCCTTCCGTGTTAGTGGCCGGTACGGTCCGGGAGCTGAAGATGCTGGAAAATGAAAAGTTTCATTACGAAATGTATCTATCACGGGTATCAGGGGTTTCAGGGAGAGCCCGTTTCAAATTTTCCTGACAATCGTTGAACGTTTCAATAAACGCGATGTATTACTCAGAAAATATGCGGAAAAATGTGTACCTTTTTCCACATTTTCGTACACCATTAGACTTAACAATTCAACTTAGTCTACACAATGCCAGATCATTGGAAATATGTTCCATGTTTTATCAATCTGTAGACATTAAACCAAGTGTCAATGATATTTTCGGAATGAGCTTGGAAAGGATCAGTTCTGTTGATATACTTTTCTACATCAGGCATATTATTAAACTTCAACAAAGTGAAAATTGGTACATGGATACCACAGGATGGACATGGAAGTTTGTCCATTTACTTCAGCCACATTCATCAAAACTCATCAACAAAACAATACGGCCTGGTTGGTTGTGGTAACATTGTTCCTCATGAGCGAAATGAGCATCGGGAAAACCACAAGGAAAAAACAAACCCTCACAGTGGCAGGGAAAAATGTACCTTTAATCACTTCCTAATGCTTGGTTAGCGCATCGCTGCTCTCTGCCCGAGCGCAGCTAGCGGATTTTCCCTGCGCTCGTCTAACGCGTGCTCCAAAATCCAGCCCGAATTCGGCCAGTGGAAAAACGAGAGGAAGAAAAAACACACACACACACACACAACCCGTGCAGCAAAAGCAGCACGCGAAAGCAAACGTTCCACCGAGCCGAAGATAAACCCCGCGCGCGCGCGCGCGATCTTCCCGGGCGAACGGTGTCAGGAAAGTGACGATCGAAGCGAAAAGCCCAAAATCTGTATGCACGCATGCACACACACACACACACACACACACACACCCGGACCCGAAACGAGTTGATTTGGGCTCGCTGCGCCCCAGCGAACCGCTTGGCACCACCACGGCGAGCGTCCGACCCATCGTTGGCGGCCGAGAAGAAAAGCG
>JAOEFI010000006.1:25243959-25248313 GCA_034621735.1 Anopheles plumbeus
AATGATTTACGAAATAAATGGGGATGATAATTTGACGACTGAATTTACACGGAGTTTCCAACTGAAAGAAAAGAGTGGAATTGGGCGGGGGTGGGGGAGGGGGGGCGATGTGGTACACTGAAAAGCTGCGAATTTTGCGAATTCTTCTAGCAACATTTAATAGTACTCAACTAATTCACGAAATCTAGAAAACGGCTCATTTCATTATGTTGTTTCAATTGAATTTAAATCTGGGTTTCTTATATTTACAAATCTGTTATACTTCAGCTTCAAACTTTCGAATCTGTTATACTGAAATATTTCACACCCATTGTGGAATGTACCACAGACTGTGGTAATCCGACATTGATCAACTGTGGTAAAACGGGATGGTTTTTTAAATGCGAAAAACCGTTAAAATGAGGTTAGAAATAATACAGTGATTGAATTAATTAATTACACATTATCAATTGTATTAATTAATTATTGTAAAATTTAGTTAATCTTTTGCCGAAAACTCGTTTTTTTTTCTTTCCAGCTGCTGGAATTTCATTGTTAGAGTCGGATATTAACACTAGATTGACCGGAGCAGTCATTTTGACTTAAGTTCTATATGCCTAATTTTTTTTGTTGGAAATTTCTTTTTAAAAAGAGTGAGAAATAACTTTTGATTGGTTCTTTAATTTTTCGGAAATTAATTAATTCTTGACCAACACCAGTCATTTTGACTCGTATACTCTATAAGCGATAAATTGCTGGACGAAATCAATTGCTGGACCCAGATCAACACTGGTTACAGCACCTTGAAGATCTAAAGCATTGGTACAATGCTTTCTCCCTCACCCCGCACGGCAACAACCGGCGAAGACCTACAATATGGTGGACAGACGACTGCAAGTGTTGAACTTCCCGTGCAATCTTCTTTACCTCTTTCTGTGGTGGATCACGTCGTAAGCGGTACCCAGACCGCCGGTAGCAACCGATGATGCCAACATTGTCGATGTTGTCCTCGACAGCACCGTAGCTGGGAAAACAATAGGTTAGTAAGTTGCTTTCTTGAAATCCTGGCCAAATTTGGCAGTATATGCTGCCCCCTGTCACGACGCTTAGGACAGCCCAGATCCTTCCATTCGGTCTGCCATAAGATATGGATCAGCTCAGCCGAAACACATTATCGACGAAACAGAAAACATCAAGTTCCTATGCATCATGAAGCTGGCAAAGGTATTCCTGGTACTAAACTAAATCATCTGGTTTTGAGGTATTTGTGAACAATTTGTCCATTGTCTTTATGATTCTTGTGGTGATAATCATCGTCATATGTTTATGCTGATCCCACTGTTGGAAAAAAAAGATCGCTAATGATTTTCCACATTGACTGATTGTACATTTGATTTAAATCTTCCGTTATACCCTAACATAGAAGAAGGGTTGTACTTTTTATCAGAGGAACTGGTATTGTTCTCTTCACCTCTGGAATAAAAAGATTGCTATTGGTTTGACATTCAATTGCATATATGATTGTGTAATCGTATTTTCGTGCTCAATTATCCAGTTATGAATTTTTGGTATTTTTGTTACAGTTTTTATGTACATAGAGATATAGTGTTTTGTTTATCGATGTAATACATTATGGTCTCACTTTTTCAAGTGCAATTTCCAACGACTTTTAAATGTAATCGATATTTTAACTTTGTCTTGGATTTGAGAAAGTACTGCCATATAACATTTATCAAAATCGGGAAATGTAATTATTTGGTTTGATGCAAATAGTTGTTTCAATTTCAATATAACTTTTGTTTTCTATGTCTATGGCTTGATCCTTTTAAGGAAATCTTTTAACAATCGTCAATGATTCTCCTGTAACACCTGGATGGTCCGAGAAATGTTATTATTTGTAAACTGGCCGATTATCGGTTGTATGTTTAATTCCTGGTGTGGTGATTAACTTTTCTCGTGGTTTCAAAATCGCTTACTAAAATTGTTTTAAACGGGCTTTCTGTTTCAAACTATGATAAGTGATCCGTTCATGTTGGAGTAATAGTTTCAAAATGGCTTACTTTTTAGTCCAATAATTTGGTAAAGCTGGCGGTTTCCTTTATATGTGTAAGACTTTTTACAGTCCGGGCTCAATAATTGTGGAGATATTAAGAATCAGTCATTTTTGCTACACTCAGGTCGTGTAACTCATTCGAAGGGTTGAACGAGGGCGAGAATAGTCCCACGATTCCATCCATTCAACTCATGGTGAGTTACCCACACTGCGTTACTTGGGGTGATCAAAGTCGGAACTCTCTCAACACACAATGTGCGCGCAGATGTCGTTCTCGCGATAGGAAAATCCTGGCAGCGAGAGATTCCGTGTTTTCCATCGCCGTCATTCGTTGTCGGTCGGTGGTCGCTTGTTTTCCTGTTGTTGGAAGCTGCTTACCGAGCAGCGCGAGTGAAGTGCAAATTTAACAGCAGGAAAAAGCATTATTTACAGCCCGGCCGGACCGTGTGTGTGTGTGCCGTGGAATGACGGCGACATAAGACGCGAAAAACCAGGAAAGAAATACCCGTCACCTGCAGCAGGACGTACGCGGTGCAACCCGTGTTGCGCGAAAAGAAGGACTTCCGTTGGCCATCGCGTCGGCCATCGCGGCTGACGTGCGGGGAAAACAGGTTTGCCATTTTCCCTCCCTGTGTGATGCAAGAAAAGTGCGTTCGATAGGTGTGCAGCAACACGGCAACACACAGCAGCAGCAGCAGCAGTGCGACGAAAAGCCGACAGGAAAACAGGAAAATCCTGCAAAATGTCGTCCACCAGCGAACAGGTATTGCGCATCCTTCCCGTCCCGTGTGGAGAAAACCAGGAAAAGTAGTGCAACCTCTGTGCCCGTCCTTGCCGTTGTTTCCCAACACCAGGCCGCATTTGTTTCCGTCGTCGTGTTGGTCCCTTTTGACTTCCCGTTTGATTTTCCGATTCGACGAGGTTAATGAAGAGGGCGTTCGTGTGTGGTGTGCCTGTGTATCTGCATGTTCTGGCCGTCTGTGTGTGAGTGTGTGGCGGGTGTATGTGCCCCCCCCCCGTGTCCTTGTGATGGTGGTGTTCGTTGAAAAGCGCCGCAGTAATAAAAAGGAAATTTCGCACCCAATTAAAAACATCTCACAACAAAACACACGATTTTCCGTCCTGGAAATATACATTAGTTCTTCTTTGTTTGCGAGGGGGAAAAGGTCCCTCCGCGGATGACGGGTGAGAAGTCAGCTCGTCTGTCAAACGTGTGCCTCAAACCATGCTGCAATGTTGGATGTGAAAGTGCTGAAAACAAAACATAACACACTAACCACCCAGTAGAGGCGCAGCACACAGGGATAACTGATACCCGACGGAGGTGGCAGTGTTTGTGTATTGTGTTGCAAAAAAGGGAAAACGTGGTAACCGTGTGTTTGTGTTGACACTCGACGCGCGTGAGTGACTGATCCACATTTGGGCCCCGCGTGTGTTGTTCAACCCCTCTGCTGGATGGTCCTGTCCTGCACAGGACACGCTGTGCAGGAAACACCCAAAGCAACAACCCCTCTCGAGAGTCACACTCGAGCGAGCAAATCCGCCTGCACAGGGGGTTTTCCTCCGTGCCGATTCAGAGCCACCCTCGTCGCGTTGGCTATAAATATGCACCCCACCCACCCGTCCGGTCACCGCCCGACCGTGCGTTTACTTCCACAACCACTGCGGCCAGGTGGTATCGGTGTTCGTTCTTTGTTCGTAGCATGGCGAGACGGATGGGTCTACAGGGGGCCCGGTGGAAGCAGGCGCGTGCTGCGGACAATCGAATCGATTCAATCGAAGGATCAACCATAATTCTTCGCCAGCGGCGGGAAGGCGAACGAACCGTTGTCATCTGCAGCATAGCATCGATTCTCCCCGGCGAAGTTCTATGAACTATTCTTCAACTGTTGGAACATATTTCCACACACACACAAAAAAAAGAATGAATCAACCGCTTCCACGGAAGCTCCTGCAATGGACGTGGGTTTGGCAATGTGTGTTTGCGAACCAGCGCCAAACCATGTGACCATGTGGAAACATTCGGATCGGCGGAAGAACTTTATTTCACGTCCCGGGAGTCATCACTCACGGCGGAAATCGATGTTGGCGGGCCGCGAGGAAGCCGACACGGGAAACGGGAATAGCAAGTTTTTCCCCGTGACGTGATGTGATTACGTTAATGCAAGTTGTGATGGCGCTTTTCGCAATGCAATTTCTGTACATCCGACCCGGCGCATCCCAAAAGGGGGATGCAGCCGTGTGCATCCTACGCGAGGATGCACAACTCTCAGCTGCAAATTATCCTACCGAGAGTCCGCATTTTGCCGGGGCCGTGTTCCG
>JAOEFI010000006.1:25270172-25285392 GCA_034621735.1 Anopheles plumbeus
ACACACACACAAGGAAAGAGGATGGAAAAAGAGGGGACGCGAATACGGACGCGAACAGAGAAAATATCGCCGCTAATTAAGTTTATTTATGATGGAAAGCGACACAAGACGCGTCGCGCGGAGAAGCCTCGGTTGGAGACCGTAAAAACCGTATTCGATTCGGGTCCCTCGGCGGGTTCACGGGGCCCGGCTAAGGTTCCTAAGGATCGGGCTGGGCCGCGCTTTTCGGCGACCGAGCGGTACTTTAGTTCGTGCCGCAACTTAATCCCGCAGCTTGTGGTCGCGTAATTAATGCGCGAAAATGTTATACGTTACAAGGGAAGCCGCCGTTGACCGGAAGGCCGGACCGTTTCGCAGCTCAAGGGTGAGAGAGAGAGAGAAGGGGGGGAGGGGGTAGGAGGCGGGGAAACAAAAGGGAACGCGTTGACTAAGGCAGCATCAAATCAAAGCAGGGCAACCGTGGGGGCTAACAAATATACATACATGTGTGATCCGATATTGTACAGGGAACCCACACTTTGTTCTTAGACGCGACTTCCCCTTTGGACTGCCCGGGGTCAACAGCCGGCGAAGCGATGTCGGTGGAAACCGATCGCACACGTTCGCCATGCCTTCCGGCCAAACGAATCGGACCATCCAGTGCTCCACGATTCGCAGAAAGGGCGAAGATGGACCGCAGAATCGTCCCCCGGTGGGAGCCGGTCCACTCGTAGACGAAGCGCGCCGCGTGTGAAACGCGTTCGCGCCAACCGTGTCGGGCCCCCTCCGCCGATTGTAGGGCGAGACACCCATTCGCGTGTTCGTATTATAATTTACACGATTCGTTTGCATAAATTAATCCGCACATAAAATACGTCCGATCGCGCGAGATCTTCCCTCTTGCAGGGTGCCGTCGTGCTGATGCTGCTACGAGAATGACCTGGCTGCCTGCTGTTGCTGGTGGGGATGGTGGTGGTGGTTAGCTGTCCGGTTGGGGCGCGATTCATGGCCCCCCCGAAGTCGCGCATGTCGGTTGTTGCGAAATCGAGTGTTGGCCGACGGAAGGAGGAGAGAATAAAGAAGGCCAACGGGAAGCAAATGCGCACTGAACTCGTTTTAGATTGCGTTCGCGGCATCCTCCCGAGGAGGGTTTTTAGGGATGAAGGGGACACACAGAGCATACTTGGATTTGTTTGACTGCTTGGAACACGAAGTTCTTCTGAGTGGCATAATAGTTTCGTTCAGTTATCCATTTAAGGACAATAATTGTTGCTTTGAATTAGAATTTTTGAACTTTCAAACAAACCCTTTATTGTACATGAAACCAAACGTCTTGAGATCGGATTCATTTGAGGATTTATTTATATTAAATGGCGTCCCCACACTTCAAACGTTAGTCGACGAACAGTGAGGTCCTTCTGAATGTTTACCTTTTCAGAATTCGCTATTTTCGTCCAACTCAACAATTACTCCGACTCCATTCTGTCACCTTTTTTTTTTAGTGCCGCAGTAACTGCAATCTAAAGTTGGAAAGAAGTCGTTTGATTAAAAATAAACTGTTGTGGCTTGACCGGGTCGGCACAATGACGGTCACGATAACCGCCACCCCAGCTGTCCCACACTAGTCCGTCCGGTCCCTTTGTGCGCACGCCACACGGCCAGGAGAAAGACACGACTTTGACTTTGACCGAGTAAGAAATCGAAAGAAAGTGCGACTCGCGAGTCGCGGACCCAAACGAACAAGCTTCGCCGGAGGAAGAACCTCCGTCTCGATCAGTTTATAGCGCGCCCGCTGGTACCTCACCCGTGTGTCGCGCTTCTCTTCGCGCGTCCCATTTCGTTGGCCTTTCCCTTACCTTTCCTTCCCTTCACGCAGGCCGCTACCTGCGTCGCCCAGGGGGTGGTAATGCTTTCTTCTGGCCAATGTTTACCACCGCACCGGTTAAATGGCGCTGAAGAAAGGAACGAAAAAAAAAGCCACAAACATCGTCGTCGTCGTCGTCGTCGTCGTCGTCGTCGTCGTCGTCGTCACGTCAAGCAAATGAGGCTTAACCTGGGCGTCACTGGCGCCACATAATAAATCGTTTCGGTCGCATGAAATATTCATTATCGTTCCCCCGGGGGCCCGGGGCGTCGCTGGTAAACCGGTGCTGCGCTTTTGCTGCAGAGCACACACATATGCACCTGCCCGGACGGGATGACGGTTTGAAGTGACGGTTCAGTTTTATTTGTCGTTTTGGTTTAATAAGATTTTCTCCACCGTTCCCGGCAATCAACTGGAGTCGATATAAATTGCCCCACGCCATCTAACGTGGCCGCGTACCAGCTGTATGCTTCCTTCCTTTCGTGCCGTCGGGAAAGGCACCCGTGACGCTGCTGCTTCTGCGTGGAATCTCGTGCGAACGGTTCTAATTATGCAACTAATCGCTTTAATAGTTTTAAAATACTAACCATTAGGTTCGCAAACGGTAGGCTGCTAGGTAGCAACGCCGTCTTTCCCTACTTCGAGTCTTGTTCACCATTTTCTAGCACAAAACACTTAGCGGCCTGCATAATGCGGTCGTTGAGGGAGACGCGTAAAAACTGGGTCGAACACTCTATGCAGCACAACGATGCACTTTTATGCTCTGCACCAACACAGTTTCTAATGGGGTAAGAACGGGTTGGGGATGCATTGTGGCCGGGTGGCTTGGTATTTATCGCCGCTCCGGAATGACCATGATTAATGCCGTGGATGAGAAGAACGTTTTAACCGATGTGGTTTACGGATGCAGGATGTAACATAAATTTATCCTCACCGACTAGAGGAGCATTTCATTTCAGTGGACAGGTTTCAAATTAGCGCAGATAGATTTCTCGCAGAAGCATAAAACACCCAACACAAGTCGCTCAGTTTTGGAAACACATTTATTTTCTGTTTTGCAATAATAGCATGTTCATGCCTCACGAACAAAATATCATCGGTACGCCATTTTACTTTCGGGAGCAAAAAGGAGCAAGGATCTGGATTCGGAGAACGCGGGTAAGGGTTGTTACACTAGTAATGGTTGTAATCACTTTGCCGATCACTTCACCCGGTCCCGGTTGTTGTGCTTGGGGGTTTTTTTTTGCGAGCGCTGCCCCGCTTTCGATTCCATTCAGTCCCATGCTCGGATTACATATATGTTGCTAGCTATAGTACATAGTCGTTTCGAAGCTTTTGCATGTATTACGTAAAGAGTTTAAGTTTTGTTTTTTGTAAATAAATGTCCGACCTTAACCTTACATTAAATTATATTTCGAACTTATCTCCTGATGGAAGAAACGGATCGTTATTGCTTGGAAAAGTGCAGTGGCATTGGTCTGACTTTAGGGTGAAAAGTGATCCAGGCTAGTGTCGAATAAAAGGATGATGAATATGAGAGATGGAGGCAAACGAAAAGGACGATGGTGACATACAATAATCAACCGACATTCCATTCAAAGTATTTCTGCCCATTTTTCTTATCATTTGAACGGAAATTGTCATAGTTTCCTGGCTGAAGAGGGTTAGCTGTTGCGATGAACAATGAAATGCTTCTCCTATCTTCCCGAACCGGATGAACCGAAACTATTTCGTTCAAGAACCGGTCTGTCGTTTTTCCATATCTTTCTGAATGGACGAATGGGATTCTTCCCAGTACAACTGATAGCAAAATCGGGAGAAGGAATGCCAGCAGTCTTGCCGGAACGTCTTGGAATAGCAACCGATGGCAACAAATATGGCAGGACGGCAAGATTGGCGAGAAATAGATAGTTATAGGGATGCATGGGAGTTGGGAGTCCATTTTTGGTTGGTGTAAATGCATGATCTGGGGGGAATACTGTGTCACATGTAAATATAGATACGTTTACGATGAGTATGCTGATCGTCTCAAATTAAAGCGTTGTTGTTTTCTTCTATAAAGATGGCTAGCGTAATAGTGTAATGTTTTTTTTTTTCTTTTTGTCATTCGTTTGCGTGGCGAAGCAAATAATCTATCTAAGTGGTGGTTTCGGTTGCCCGTTCTCCTTCGTCCCGTTTAGAGCGAGTGCGCGAGTGCAGAGTAACTGTAGCAGGTAACGTTTCGTATAGAGACAGCGTAGAGACGGAAACGGAAGCACTACCAACGAAGCGAAAAAGGATGATGAGTACCGACGAAACAGGGTGAAGCAAAGGGGTTTTGTGCGTGCGGCTGGAACGAAAGTACCGTGGATTAATCTACTCGGTTATATCACAAGAAGCCAGCAAACGAGTAGCCATTCTGTGGGTGGATTAGTTTGTACCTTACAACTTCTGTTCCGTTTGAACGTATGGACTTTTCCGGTCGATGGTAACCGATCTTTAGGCGAAACAAACAACGAACTGGCAAATGGGGAAACGAAAGGACGAAACGCACGGAGCGTCTCGTTTGATTGTGTTTTTTTTGTTTTACAAGAAGCACCTCATCCACCGCAGCTACCTTGCCTTGTTACGCATGCCGTATTACAACGGCATCTATGTACTTTAAATGTATACAAAGTGGTTTTATGTAGCGCTTGCATCCTCTAGCTATCCACCGGTTCCGGTCCGAGTTGTCTAACTTGGCGCTCCGTTTTGATAAATGCGATTAGATATGGATGTTAACGCACGCAAGCAAAGGGCTATTATAAACCCGAGTAAGTTTCTGTTTTCTTCAACTCAGTGACGCCGGTTCGGTTCGGTTGCTTTCACACACGTCTCAGGGACTTCATTAAACGTCTCTAGGCTTACAGCGGGTTAGAATTCGGGTTTGATTTACGAGCTTCACGCGTGAGGGGTGGCCAATTTTTCCATTCGGAACTATTTAGAACTCCAGCTACTGGATGAACCGTTTGGCGAGACTTCACTGCACTGGCGCTCGTTCCTGCTTCACCGTTTCCCTGGACTTGTGTCTGGCCGTTCGTCCTAAAATGGGGGGGTGGAAAACGTTTATAATACGGCACGCATCAATATGCTTGTCTATATGTGTATAACGGTGTGCGCTAGCTGCTGCTTGCTTCACTGCCACCCCCGGACCGGGAATGGATAATGTGTTCCGCTCGTATCCTTCCCGGCATGCATTTCCACCGTTCGGCCTTTTTGGGGGAGCGGTTTTCTTTTTTTGTGTGTTCACTTTACTTCTCTAAGGAAAAAGGCATGGTTACATGGTTAGTGTTAGGGTTGCGCGTTGCGTTTTCCATTCTACCATTCTGCTGCCGAGCTGCTTCTCCGTTCCACTACTACTTGCTAAGCATCTTGCGTTTTTCCACTTGTGCCATCATATCAGTTTTTTTGTCTCTTCCGTTCAACCCTGCGCTTTCCGTAATTTACAAACAGATAATACACATTCCCTTACGGCTCCGTCTATCCCCAATGGAAAGGAAATTCGTACCTTTAAGGGTTCCGAAATCCTTTTACCAAATGGCGGCTAGCTGCGAACTGTCGGTTTTTTTTTCGATTCGCCTCTGACTCTTCGTAACCGATCAATCATTTTCTTTGTATATTTCTAGCATCTCAATCTTTTACGTTATATTTCGGTGAGCGTTTTTTTTTTACACAGACGGTGCAAAACAACGAAACTTTGGTGCCATTAAAACTAAAGAACTAATAACGCACCACGATATGTGGGCAGTGATATAATTTGATAAAATTATAAGCAATTTCTAAAAAGCCAATAGTACTTGATGTCTGCTTTTGTACGTCAGCTATTTGATAAAGGGAAAAAGAATTCAAAGTGAAACCTAAAATTTGTTTTTCGTCATCATGGGACCAGACAACATTCTTGAGAAATATATTTGTACGGAAAAAGGAAAACCCCAATGGCACTCTCATAAAACTAAATTCGATAAATGAGTATAAATCTGTTCCAACGAGCTCGCGAAAACGCACCACACGAAGCGCGTCTTCTTTCTTATTAATATCAGTTTCAGTACATCTGTCTAGGTTCTTTCCGCGTCCCCCCGCGGAACTCCCTTCCCATCCTTTACCCATCGCGCTGCCGATCTGACGAAGCTCACTGAGTCTACATTGAGTTGGACGAGTTACTACAGCGAAATTTGGCGATTAAATCTAAACACAAATGAGCACTTGGATTTTTCTTTCGAATATTGTGTTACACCCTGGCCGAGACTCGGGTCTGTTGGCGTGATTTTTTATAGTTCAAGCCCTAGTAAAGGAGCTTGCCAACGGCTGTCTCGATTGTTGGGACGTCAGGATACTGTTCCGTGTCACCGTAGTCGTGGGGTCCCTTTCCACGGTTTCGGCCCTATTGAGTCAGATACTTAGCATCTACGCGATCAACAATAGTATTGTAAGCAACGTTCGGTATGTCTGCCCGGACCCTTTGGATCACCCAAGCCAGTTGTTGGGGCGTGCGCTTTACAGGTTCGTCTCCGTCCGATGCGGGTTGATGGGGTACTTGTTACTGCTCCTGGTGTTGTAGTGGGACAGGCCCCCACCGGTGGACACCCCGCCGATACCGCCGCCGCTCTGCATGCCGCTGGGATGGTGGTAGTGAGCCACGGTCTGCGGTACGGCCGTCCCGGGAAACAGACCCCTGCTGGACGGTCCCTCCCTGCCGGTGGACGGGCGCTCCTCGCTCGGGCGACCCTTGACGCTGGACGCGGAGGACGAGATGAGCGACGGGCGGCGCGTGTGCACCGTGGACCACTCGTTCTGCTTCAGCAGGAACTGCTTCACGTTGTACTCCATCTGCGCCAGGTCGATGCTGCTGTTGTCGTCATCGTCCTCCGGTGGCGGCGCGGGCGGCGGCACTGGCACATGCAGGTGCCCACCCGTCTCCGACGCCAGCCGCTGGTTGACTTCGCGGATGAGGCACTCGGTGAGTGCGCTGTCTCGGAGCAGGCCGGCGTACGTGCCGTAGCTGCCCTTGCGGATCGCGCCGGACGCACTGGAAGCGGAGCACTGGAAGGGGACGGTGGCGGTGTTGCCGTTGGACGCAGCGGTGCCGGTCGTCGTCGTGCCGGTGGAGTTGCTGTTGTAGTCCAGCACGGTGCCCTTGAACGCGCCCGGCATGCCGCTGTTGAGGTTGTTGCTGTAGCCATGCTTCCCACCGCCGGTCGCCTTGCTGGCCGCGACCGGGCCTCCGAGTTGAGCAAACGTGGTGTTGGGATTGCGTCCGGTGGGCTGCGCGCTGGACCGGGCGAAGAAACCCTCCCCACCGTACGCCGCACTGCGACCCATTTTGATATCACTAGCTATCGACGGCTTGCCTTCGCCGGCCGCGAGCGCGCCGCCCCGGGCGGTGGAAGTCTTGGGTGCTGCGGGAGGTGCAGGAGGATTGTTGTTCAGGGTGTCGGTGAGCGCCCGCGACAGGCCGGTGGCCGGCTCGTGGTCCGACTCGGCGTGGCTGAGGGTGTCCGCGGTGCCCAGCTTGGAGTTGTTCTGGACCCACTCGGCCACCCGGGACAGCTGCTGGCGGCGCAGGATGGCACTCTCCTGGATGTCGATCTCGCTCGAGATGGAGCTGGAGCGCGTGCAGGACTTCTTGGACGTGACGTCCAGCCCGTCCAGCTTGTTGACGCTGATGTCGAGCCGGGCCGGCTTCGGCAGGATCGCCGCGGCTGCCGGGCCGTGCTTGGTGTTGATCAGCAGATTGGTCACCTCCTCGCCGATCGTGCACAGCCGGTCGGACGAGTGCGGCGACGTGGTGGTGCTCATGTTGCACACCTGCTTGCTGCTGTCCGCTGGGCCGTGGCCTCCGCCGTCGCCTCCGCCGCCTCCCTCGTCCACCCGATCGATAGTTCCACTGGCGAGGTGTCCGCGGTCTTCGGAAGCCGCGCCATCGCCACTGCTGACCAGTCCTGCCGTGGCGCCAGTACCCTGCTTGGAGGGTGTCTCCGCCAGCTTTCCACCGGTGCCGGCCATGGCGCTTGAGTCACCACTGGAGGAGGTGGCCGTCGGCAGGTTGGTGGTCTTGATGGCACCATTCAGTCCGATCGAGGGATCGTCGTCCAGCAGGAGCTCCTCGTCGAGGAACTTCGCACGGCGCGTGTACATGACCGGCGTCGGCGGTTTCGAGTCCATGCCCTCCAGCGCGTCGTCGACGAGATTGTCCAGCAGGATGTTGCTCGAACCGTTCTGTATCCGGAGCGCGCAGATCCGCGGCCCGCACATTTTCGGGTTTTCCGCCTAAAAGAGAACGAGAATGGTTAAAAGGACGAAGAGAAACACGCGCCGGCTCTCGCGCACGGGGACGCTTACCTTGATTGTTTTGATCAGGTTCCGGTTGAAGATCTCGAACATCTTGGCACCGTCCTTCTCCGGATCCTTGCTGCTCGTCCGGCTCCACAGGCTGTTGGTGCTGCCGACGGTGTGGTACAGGCCGCTGCCCACGCTGCCACTGGCCGAGGTGCCGTACTTCGCGCCTACCTGCGCCAGCGCCCCGCCGTTGCCCGTGGACGACTTCGGGGTCGTGTGGCTGCCGCTCATCTGGTCCGTGTCCTTGATGATGTAAGACGGGGAGTCGTGCGCAAACTTCGACTCCGTACGGTTGGCCAGATTCGTCGGGGCCGTTGGAACGCCCCGTTCGGGTGGTGTCGTCTGTACCGTCGCCGGTTTCGTGCACGGTTTGAAGGTCTCACCGGGTGGCGGAGGTGGCGCCTTCTTGCCGGTATGCTGCTGCTGCTGGTGTTGGTAGCCGGAGGCGGGAGGCAGCTTCGACGTGGCGTATGGAGTGCCAGTGGTGGCACCCTTGCTAGCACCGAGTAGCAGCGGATGTTGATCGATGCTGCTCACCGATGGATCGAGCCGGCCGCTCGGCCGATGGTGGCCCAGGATAGGGTTCACCATCAGGTCGTCCTTCTTCGTGGGTGGCCCCAGCAGGGTCGAGAGCGGATCCGACGAGTCGCCGATGCTGCCCGCGCTAAGGATGTCCCCGCCCAAATGCAACTCCGGAGGAATCGGCCCGGTTCCGTTCGTGTTGCCCCCACCCGTCGGCGATACCTTGTCCGGCGTAGTCAGGTAGTCCGACACGCTGCTCTTCGTCTCCGAGATGACGCTGTCGCTCGACTTGATCAGCTTCATGATGTACGGGCTGTTGTTGTGGGACGGCGAGTTCAGGTTGCTGTTGCACCGCAGACAGAGCGAGTTGTTCGTCTCGCCCTTGATGAGCGTCTGCGTCGCGACGCTGTAGTACTTCTGCTCGCTGCCGAGCAGGTCGGCCAGCAGGAGCGAGCCCTCGTTGCTGCCCGTGCCGCCCCCGTCGCCGCCGCCGCCGGTCACGTTGCGCGTGCACAGGCACGTATCACAGTGTTTGATCGGAGTGTCGAGCAGCAGCGCGTCGCTCGACTTCAGCTCGTCCTCCAGGAACTTGGCCATCACGGACGGGGACACGACATTCTGGCCATTCGGGGGCGCCACCGAGCGGCTGTCCCCGAGCAGGCTGTCGGTGGAGTGGGCGGTGTTGGTGTTGGCGCTACCGAGCGGTACTAGTGTGGCCTCCTGCGGCGACTGCTGCTGGCTGCTGCTGCTGCTGCTGCTAGTGTTCTGCTTGCCACTGGACGCCTGCTGTTGATGCTCCTTCTGCTGCTGCTGCAGCTGAGGCTCCAGGTTGCCGTCTATCGATTGCCAAGTAACATCCGAGTGCGAGTATGCGCCAAAACGATGCAAGAGAGGAAAAGGAAGTTAATTAAACTGGAACTGAACGCGCTTCGTGGTGGTGTAATCCCTGTCGGACAGCAACGACTCGTTACTACGATACTACAATATATCCACAGTAACATGCAATTGCTCGGAAAACGAGCGGAAAGGCAAAAAGAAAAAGGATACTCAAGCCGAACGTTACGTTTAATTTCACTCTAATGCCGTCTGTCATTCACTCGAAGAGCAGGAAGCAACTTAATTGTAACCCCCGCAACCGACAACGAAACGTTCGTGCATCTGGGTAGGCTCTGGTTTCTTTTCCCTCGATGTGTGCAACCTTTTGACCGAGAACTTCATCGGGCTCTTACACTTGCACCTCCACTCCCGTGTGCATTCGGGCGAAAACTAATGAAAAATTCTTCCTCCGTTTCGAGGCGACGCGTGTTTGGGTGTTTTCTTTTTGCCGTAAGGGGTTTCCACTTCCCGTTTACGGTGTTGGGTCGCTTTCCGTGGTGGTTCAGTATTGATTTGTTACAATAAAAGACGAGAAGGGAGGGAGGATACGTTTGGGTTGTCTGTTTTCCTTTTTTTTGCGATGCTTGAGGTGCCATTGGCTTTCGCAACCAGTGCACGTTCTTGGAATCGGGTGGTAGATTTGGGCGAGTTTAACGATCCACTGAACGTATGGCAAGTGTTACCCGTGTAGAATGTGGAGATGATGGACTTTAGGTGGAGCAAGCCGCCAGCAGAACCAGCAAGTTTGACGTTCAAAGTTAAGAAAATATACAGTTCTATTAATACACGTTTAGGGCATTCGATCGTTCGGCGAGGGTTCGCTTCCTCGGAAGGCACTTGCTTCTCTTGCTTCGCTTTGTTTCGCGTTCGGTGTGGCACCTATGCCGCTATGCTGGCCGGGCCCTGACACTGGCATGACTGGCACGCGAACGCGAACCCGACGGCATGGGAAGGGCCCGCGGCGGGTTCCGGCGAAGGAACGGAAAAGGTATAAATAAATCGAAAACAAAGCACCACAAAAAAGCACGCGATTCCGGTCTAAAACGGTCCACTGTTTGGCGCCACCGTGGGCCAACCGGCGCTCACCGGGCGGACCTTATGGCGCACGGTAAAGGCTCCGGCGGAAGCGCTGGCGAATACCGGCGAAACCCAACAAGGAAGGAAAGTGAAATACTAGACAGGAACCGTTAATTTGGTGCACACCATACATTATTCTGCCAGCGAGTGGAGCCGAGGGCGGCCATATTGCCGACGGTCCCGGCTCGATCCAAATCCTGGCGAGGCGCTTACAACGCCCGCCGGAGTTCGGGCGTTTATGGTAATGTGGAAAGTTGCTCCGGCCAACATAAAATAATCGCCATTGCCGCTGCACACAAATTCCACCAAAACATGTTCGCTTGCTCGGTAGGGAGTTCATGTTGAACTCTAGCAACAGTGCTGGCAGGAGGGGTCCGTGAATAAATAACCCCGGTCCAGTAGGGTATCCACGGTGTCCATTCCCACCGGTGGGACACTCGTGCCGGCGATGAGCTAGCTCCGTTTGGCATCGGTGGCATATAAATCCGGAGTGATTGTTGATGACAGTTACGCTAATAATTTATCCACCACTTGTGCAGCTGACTGGGCCGGATCGACTGTAACGGCTGCTGACAGAGATTCGACCCTTTACTTCGGAGATCGGCAGGGTGCTGTGAAGCGGGCTGACATTTCGGGGGAAAAATTGGCTTCAGTTTACATTTGAGAACTGGTTTCATTCTTCTGCTACCCTTTCAAACAAAGGGACAATAGGCTCGAGTGGTTTTTGGAAACGTTGAACGAAAAAATTGTCGTGTTCCGAACACTCTCTTCGAAGGCCAGAGACCATGTGGTAGTTCTCGGAAAAGTTCAACGTTACGGTAAAGTTTGACTGAAAGTCCCATTTTCCGAGCACCGGCGGGAGGTAACGAACCACGGATTTCACGGCGGTATCAGTGGCAGAAATCCGGAGCGATTATGATAAACCGAACCGAACCGAACTTCCATGGTTGAGGTTTTGCATAATCAACACTGATTCACCTTTAAAACTTTCGTGCAGCGTGCTTTCGGGTTCACCCAGTTTTGTTTGTCTTTTTCAAACCCCTGGGGCTGTGAACCGCCGGGCGCAGTTGCCCATGGAAACAGCCGTTGTTGGTTTACAAAAGTTAGAGTAAATACTCCGGACAGGATTCGAATGGAAAAGTTCCGTCCTGGAACCGGAGGAACCTACTTTCGGGAGCGAGGATGATTCACGAGCACTGCTAGGACATCCAGGAAGGGCAAGCACGCAGGCAAATCACTTCCCTGGCACTCCGCCAAAGTCTCCCCTTCCGTTTACGCCCCCCCACCCTCCCCTGGCCACACATTCGTTGATTCAATTAAAATGAAATTATGGTAATGGGTGAACGGTAGTTATTCATCCATTCATTTGATTTCCCGGGCTTCAGCGGGAGACAGGGGTTGCCTTTAGCTTAACCTGTCCATTCGACCAAGATGGCCAACACTGGCCCCCCTTTTATTGTTTATCCTTTCAATACGCGGGCGCGTCCTCCCCAGGACGAAACGCGCCGTGTAGGCCGTGTATCGACCCATTACATCTACATCATCATCTCGGGAGGCCATTAGTGGTGATCCCTATCCCGACGTGCTTCATTACACGCCGGAATCCCGGAAAGCTGTAGCGAAACCAAAGCGTAGCGGGGAGTTCCGGGCACGTGGAATTATTAGCGAAGAATGAAAAACGGAAATGCGGTGGAACAGCCCGCTTGCGTGTGCTGGTGTGTAAAGTCCTGGATAAAAGGGATCCAACTGAAGCGCGTTGTAATTTTCATCCTTCAATTTAAACTCCCGGCCACATGAACAACGAACTGGGCCGCAGAACGTTACTGAGCATGGTCGGAAATGCATATCCTACATAACGGTAATGTTTCCTCTCGTATGGTGGAAGTTCGTCTCCAGTAAGCCACAGTTTAATACAAAACATAATGCTTTTAAAAGAAAATTATTGTTGTTAAGGTGAATTGTTGCCTTCACATTTTCTACGGGTTACGAATATTTTTATATTTTCAATTTTAGCGTGTATTTTGAATTGAATGCTCCAAATTCACAGGAAGTACGTCGTTCCGTTTGAAGCATATTGTTTAAACTATGTTGAGCAATTTGTGTACCTGTTCATTATTTTTATACTCAACCAAATGCACACGGGAGCAGGTGAATGTTGCCATCAAACGGTATGACCCGGGGCGTTTACTGAATGCTGAACGCATCGTTGGACGGTGGAAAACATTCCCTAAACGCGATCGTGCGCTAAGTCATACGTTTGGTGGTTTTCAACCGTCGCCATACGCCACCAGCACTAACGCTAACTAATTAACGACGACTTCCGACGACAACCGACCCCGGGGGGGGGGGGGGGGGGGTGGCCTGGCAACCGTGCCGGAAAATGCCGGTGCAGGGTGGGTGAGACCACGGTAAACAAAGCTAATTCTACTTACGGCACTACGGTGTTCTTACGTACTATGCATACTTTTACCATTGGCCCCACTACGCGGGGTCTAGTAACTACGGCTAGGCGCTAAGAACTAAAGTGGTGAAGAAAGTGTACTTTGTGCATAATTTTCATCCTGAAGCGCGTGCTTCTACGTGCGGCTCTGCTCTGCCTTAACGCTACACACATTTTATACAATTACCATGGGACTCGAGAGAGAGAGAGAGAGAGAAAGAGAGAGATAGATAGGGAGAGAGAAAGAGAAAGCGACTGTGGATGGCAGTGTGATCGTAATGTAGCAAAGGAAAAGGATAACGCGAAAGGTAAACTTTAAAGCTCTTCTGCATTGGCTCACATTTTGCTGCAGCCAAGTGGAGGAACTTACGTACTATTCTAAACTGGCCCCGGTGGAGGACGATAGGATGAGGAGTAACAAAAAAAAAAATCCTGGGGCACAGAAAACCGCTTCCAACAAAGCGCGGAGAGTGCAACGCTCTAATTAACGAGCGCGCTCCATAAAGGACCACGAGAGGTGGGAAGGTGGGAAGGTGCTGAACGGAAAGTTTTCATAATATGACTATGCTGGAACATAGCGTCGATAGGGGGGGGGGATCTTGGGATAATTGTTAAAAAAGTATTCATTTTAAAAACTGCAGCGATTTTCCCCACTGCCGTGGTGGTGTTGGTGATGGGAATAAGAAAGACTGTAAACTAAACACAACCCCAGGCGCTGGTGAGAAGTGGACGATAATGGAAATTAATGCAGTTAAAAGCGTAGAGTAAGGGGTCGCGGGACTTGAGTGAGTGTTGAAAGGGAATGGAAAACATGTTGAAGCTAAATAAATTTAGAAGAAATCCAATTTATTATCGTCCACAAATTGGGGTTGGGTGAACAGTTTGATAGGACAGTGGAAAGGAAAATGAAAAAATCCTACGAAAAAGGAAAAGCGGAGAGTGAGAATAATACATTGAAGAAGAAGGAAAACCCCATCAACGGCAAAAGGGTAACAGAGACACACTAAATAACGAGATGTCCAGGCGGCCACCAGAATTAACTGGAACAGTGTAACTGCTCGTGGTTTTTTGGGTGGTGCTGGTGTGCGCTGGCCCAATCAAGCGTGTCTTCAGCCATGCAGGAAGGAAGCAAAAAAGGGCAAAGTCGCGGCAGGAAGGCGAGGAGGCAGGCAGGCAGGCAGGCAGGCAGCGGTGGTGGAACTGGCTGGGACGGCCGTCTACTTCGCGAGGCAACTATGCATCGGCTACACTCTTCGTTTACTAACACTTACCGAGTCCTCGCATGGAATAGACCATGGCGGTCGGGGGAAAGGGGCAGAGGGGTGGCGGACTGTCGGAGGCGGGCAGGACGTGGTAGGAGCTGGTGGTGGCCATACCGACTCCGCTCGTGCTGCCCTCCGAGTCCGAGTGGGAGTTCGTCTCCAGGCGCATGTAGGTGGCAACCTTCGACTGAATCTCGATCGGAAGCTGACCGAGAAAAAGAGAGAGACACAGAGATGGAGAGAGAACATGAAATAGAGAGAGAGATAATGCACAACCATATATCGCGAGTGGTTAGTGAAAATAAATGGAAAACATACTAAAGCTTGGATTTTTCTAGAATTTCATATGCAAGTTGGTTGGTTCCTGATATGTACATTTTGTTTGGGTATGTAACGTCCTTCGACTGTATGATTCTTGCCAGCCAGACGTTCAGATACGTGCTGGTGGGTGAATGGCGCCCGAAGGAGGGGGGGGGGGGGCGGGTTTTACGCTGCGAAACTTGGCGTCCCCGAACTTACCGACGAAAGTTTTGGCGAGACGAAGCTGTCCGGTTTGCACTGCAGCAGCTGTATGGCGACGCTGATGTCGGTCTTGTACCGTTCCTGCAAGAAAGTAGATAGCAAAGCTGTATCAGAGGAGGAAAACGAAGAAGAACTGTAGGCGAGTAAACTTTAAACACCCCACACTCCGGAGTCAATCGTCGCCTTCGTAGCTCGCGGTCACATTGTATCCCTTGGATTCACGAACATAAAATGACAACGAAGGAAAGAAAAAAAAAACATCGCTACGAGCTCAATCACCCGCAAGGAACCACTTCCGGGTGCTCTCTGCAGCAGGAGAAGGCA
>JAOEFI010000006.1:25290766-25311655 GCA_034621735.1 Anopheles plumbeus
GCGGTGGAGTGGAGTAATTTATTCGGCGACGAAGGCGACACGGCGATCGCGGCCAAGACACTCGTGTGGTCACTGGGCGCCCAAGGTCTCCCTGCGCGTGCCTCCAGCGTCCCACCCGAACCGTGGACTAATTTGGCTACGTGCGGCACGAGCTAGCTAGCCCGCTCCCTACCCAGCGCCCTCGTCCCGAAGCGGTAGATAGATAGAAAGATATAACGGCAGATCTTGCCCGTCCGTCGGTGGGAGCGGGTCACCCGATGGTGTAACGGGGCGATGTGTGACGACCACCTTTTTCTCGGCCAGGCTACGACGACACCGACGCGGCTCAAAGTCCCCCTCGCGCGGGCGACTTATCTGTCACGGGCTAAACTTAAGCTCCGTTCTTTGTTTTCCCTGCGTTTCAACCCGTTTCATATCCGACACCTCGCGGACCGAAGGAACCGGCCCGTTTTCCGTTCGTCGCTTTTATAACGTCCAAGTCGTCTTCTCAAGTGGGGAAACGGTTCGAATCGACAAAAAACACCCTGCACCCGAATTAACCACCCGGTCATCCATTAGGCCACATCGATACACTGGCAGTGCGCGGACTGAAATTCGGGACGCAACATCGATCCGAACGATCCGGAACAGCCTAGCCCCGCGTGTACACGATCGTAAACTTGATTGATGTCCCTCCTGAGCGCCCTAGAAAAAGATCTAGCATTCACAAGCCAGCGGGAACAGCCTCTCATCTCGCCCTACAAACATACCCACAAACACACACACACACACACACACAAAGGCGGGTTTATATTTGCGCATGATATTAGCATTTAGCGATAGAATAGCGGGGTGCGATTTTTGCGACTTTTATTACTTTCTTCCTCGCGCGCTACTCCTGCAGGGTTCTTGAGCCAACTTGCCAACATGCCGTTGGTATTGGAATGGCAACCTCATTCTGTCGGGAGATTTCGCTTCGATCTGCAACCGAACTGACAGGATTCAGGCTGAAAAGAAGAAGGTGCCATAGAAATATTTCAAAACGGATAGAACCAAACCTAACTGAACATTTGCTAAAAGATTTTCGCACGTAACATTTTTAATTCCATTCCACCAAGTTGTCCTACAGTCAGTTCGAAGGTTATTAAAAAAAAAAACCGAATCAAAATGAAAACTTAGAAGATTTCCACTCAGAACACGTATTGTTGAAGAACGTTATTTCTAAATTCATTATGTGCTCAGTCTAATATAATTAGGTGTTTAGTTCAATATTGTTTAAAACATATATGATTGTGCATCGATTTTGTTTTCGATTGCCCTTAATTAATCAATTGATTGATTAACGAGTTGGTCATGCGGATTTTAAAAATAAAACTTAATGAGTATGTGAGGATGCCTGCTCCTGTCTTCTGCCTTAGTTCTGCAAACCCTATCTGAAGAACCAACCAGCTCCGGCAGAACTCGATTCCCGAACCATTTGGATCGGTTCTATCTAGGAGAATGATCAATCAGTCAGATCTCGTCCGTCGAGTTGACCGGGGCGTACCTAATTTAATGATTCAGCACACTGCGGGGAGGAACGACCAGCGCCACAAATGCGCATGGTGGTAACTCGTTTTGTCACTGTGCGGGCATGTAAAAATATTACATCTCTCCCCCCGGCGAGATGGACCACTAAACGAGAACGCGATGTTGCGGGCGCCGCGCCGTTTTCCACCACGGTCGGCATTCCCAATGGCTAATTTATGATGGTGCCTGCAAACAAGGGCGCATGCAATTTCCCGCCGTTCCGCGGCCACGAGTCCATTCCGGCTTCCTCCGGAGTCCTGCGGGAATTGAAACGACTCCCCACCATCGGGAACGGGGGAAAAGATGGCCCCGCTTTCTCACTTCACCGAACCCCCTCGACCAGGGGGGGGGACCCCCGAAGGAAGGAATGCAGAATTGCTGGACTGCACCCGTGGCCACGATTCGCTCCGCGCCCGGTGTTGATCTTTCTGTTGCAAAAGTTCTTCTTTTCATCCCGACGCCGGTTTTCGTGCACACTCTGGCAACAGTAGGAGCGCTGATTTTCTCCCTATCCCTGTCTCTCTCTCTCTGTATCTCTCTCTCTCTCTCTCTCTCTCTATCTGTATCTCTCTCTACTTGTACATTTTCTCCTCCATTTCTTTCCCCCACTTCTCGGCCGCTTTCTTTCGCTCCTTGTCGTTCACTAAAGCGTCACTCGTAGCAACATAATGCGTTGACGCCGCCGACGACGTCCGACCGATCGCCCGTCCTTTCCTTCCAGTTCAACCCTCACAACAAGGGACCCAACAAGCCAGCGGCAAGGGCAGAGAGGGCGAAGATGGCGGAAGGGTCACCTGTGCGCTTCCGAGAGCGACCCGAGCCCAACAGCGACAGCGCGAAGAGGGAGAAAAAAAAGCCATCCGCGGCCGACGCCGGATCCCGGGAACCTCGGTAGAAAAGGTGGAGGAAAAAAGGAAAGTGGCAGCGTCCCGTGTATGCGTGTGTGTGTGTGTGTGTGCTTGAATGGGGTGGCGCAGGCAGGCAGAAAGAAAGGAAGCAGCGACAAAAACTCGAGCCTCGCACGGCAGGAACGGACAGAGGAAGAGAGAATGAGAGCGAAAGAAAGAGAGCAAGAGAGAGAGAGAGAGGGAGAAAAAGCCTGCCACCTAACGGGTCATCGGCTTACCGGTCCAGGTTCGCGGGCGCGCGTGCGCGGCCTCCTCGGTGGTGATATAAAACCGAGCTTCTTTCTCATTTTACATTCAGTCGGAGACATTAATTGGCCAAGCGCAGATCGTCGTCCGTGTCCCACCCGGAAACATACACGTACAAACCTTCCACCTTCCGGCCCTGCACCGAACCGCCGCCTGCATTTACTCCCCCGCGTGTGTGTCCAGCCTGTCGAGCCAGACCGAAAATCGAAAGACTTGTGCGGTAGGGAACGGAACGAACCTCGGTTGCAATTTTGTTTTGTCCGGTTAAGGATCAGTGAGTGTGGTGCGCGCGCGTCCGTGGTTCAGCGATCAAGACTGACACCGACAGAACACCGCTGACCGGTAAGCGATGCGGCAGCTGTTGCTAATCTGTGCCGTGCTGGCCTGTGCCGTCGGGGGCGCGCTAAGTGCTTCGTTAACGCGCACCGGCCGTGAGGAGGGCGCCGCCCTGGTGCCGGAGCTGGCCGTGGCCGCCGTCGCCGAGGCGGAGCTGCCGAAGGAGCAGCCCGCGGAGCCGCTGGTGGCGGAGCTGAAGCGCGTCGAGGTCCCGGTGGCGGTCGAGGTGCCCGAGGTCCCGGTGGCCGACGACACCGAGCAGTCTGTGGTGGCGGCGGTGGCGGACAAGGTGGTGACGCCCGTCGAGAGCCAGAGCACGGTGGCCGAGCAGGTGGCCGCGGTGGAGCCGGTGGCCGTGGTCGTGGAGGCCGAGGCCGTTGCCGACGAGACGGTGCCCGAGACCGAGGTGGTGAAGGCCGTCGTCGAGCAGGCTCTGGCCGAGGAGAAGCAACCGGAACTGCCGACGCCCGCCGAGGAGCTGAAGGTGGCCGCCCCGCTGGAGGCGCTAGAACCGGAGGTGCCCGCCGTCGAGTCGCTGCGCAGCGTGGAGCCCGTCCCGGAGGTGGCCGAGCCCGTCGTGACCGTCGTGGAAGTTGTTGCGCCCGTGCTGGAGACCGTCGTCGAGCCGGTGGAGTCGCTCCGCAGTGCCGTCCCGGTTGCCGAAGTGTTGGAGCCCGAAGTTGCCGCCAAGCCCGAAGCACGCCCCGAGGAGGAACTCGTCGCCGCAGCCCCCCTGCCCGCCGTCAAGACCGTGCCGGAAGTGATCCTGGAGAAGGCCGAAGAGAGCGCTGCCGCCGCCGTCGTTCCCGAGGAGGAGGCAGTTGCCGTTAAGGACACCGTGGTGGCGCCCGTCGAGTCGCTCAAGTCCGTCGAACCGGTGGTGGAGGTATCCGAGCCCGTGGCCGTCGTTGTCGAGGCGGTGAAGGCCGAGCAGGAACCGGAACAGAAGCTGGAAGTCGTCCCGCAAGTCAAGTCCGTCCTTCCCGTCGTCGCCGTCGAGAGCTCGCTCGTGCCGGAGGTGGCCGTCGTTGCCGAGGAGAAGCCCGTCGAGTCGGTCGTCGCCGAGGAAGTGGCCGCACCGGTCGAGTCCCTCCGCTCCGCCCTGGTCGTGCCGGAAGCCGTCGAAGCCGTTCCGTCAGTCGCCGAAGTGAAGCCCGCCGTCGTCGAAGCCGCCGTCGAGGAGAAGGTCGTCGCCCCGGTTGAGTCCCTGCGTTCCGCTGCCCCCGTTGTGCCCGTCGAAGAGCCCACCGCCGCCGTCGCCGCCGTGCTGCCCGCGGAGCAGGTGGAGGTCGAGAAGGCCGTCGAGGAGAAGGTGGTCGCCCCGGTTGAGTCCCTCCGTCAGGCAGCGCCAGTCGAGGCCGTTGCCGAACCCGCTGTCGTCATCGTAGCCGCACAGGAAGAGACCAAGGACGCCGAGCCGGTGGTTGCCGTCGTGGAGAAGGAGGTCGTGCCCGCCGTCAAGGCCGTCCCAGTGCCGGAGGTTGTCGAGACCGTCGAGAAGCAGGAGGCCCCCGTCGCCATCGAGGAGCCAGCCGGTGTGGTCAAGTCCGTCCCGATCGCGGAGGATCTCGTCCCGGTGAAGGAAGTTGAGGCGGAACCGCACAAGTCCGTGCGCGGCAACGAGGTGCGCCAGGAGGCGGGCAGCTCGACCACCCGCCCCAACCTGCTCCAGCAGATCATCCAGCCCGTGAACAACTTCATCCAGGCCACCCCGCTCGGCCAGGTGCTGAACCGCCCCGGACAGGCTGCTGCTGCCGCCGCTCCGGCTTCCCCGGCTGCCCCGGCCGCCGCCGCCGCCACTGGCGAGAGTGCCGAGATCGCGCAGGACGAGGCCGCGGCCGCACCCGCGACCACCGCCGCCCCCAACCTGGTGCAGCAGCTCGCCCAGAACGTGCAGAACTTCTTCAACCCGAACGCGGCGAACGCCGCCGCCGAGGCCGAGTCCACCACGCGGCCGAACATCATCCAGCAGGTGCAGAACGCCGTCGGCTCGGTCTTCAACCGGCCGGCCACCAACTCCGAGCAGTCGCAGCAGCCGGCCAACCCGATCCAGAACATCGTCCAGGGCGTGCAGAACTTCTTCCGGCCGACGACGGCCCCGGCGGGCAGCCAGGCCGAAGGTGCCCCGGCTGAAGCGCCCGAGGAAAACTCCGTCTCGGAAGCCTAGAGCAGAACCTCCACCCCAAAACCCCCAGCGACATAGAGATATACATAGCGATAAAGCGAGAGTGTGCGAGAGACGGTGAGAGAGAGAGAGAACACGCCACAACTACACAACGAAACTGAGCCATATAGTTACGGGACGGAGGCGGCGCCGGGAACCGTCGCCATGTCGGGCGGGCGAGGCGGGCGAGCTAGTATTCCTTTCTTTTTCTAAGGACAATCCCGACCCCGACCGACGGACGGACGGAGGTGGGACGGCCCTCCGGCGGCGTAGGAACGAGACAAACGCACTCCCTCGGACACCAACATGCACACACACACACACACACCAGTCGTTTGATTTCTTTTCATAAACTTTTCATTTAAAATGTGTCCCTCTCCCCACACACCCACAATTGGACCTCCCGAGTAGTCCCGACTGAGGTTCAACGTGCGTTCACGATTCGATGCGCTTTTTCTTAACTTATTTATTTAAATTGAAGCTTCACCCACACTACTGAGAACTAGAAACATGAAGCGGACATCGAGAGGGAGCGAGGGAGGGAGGGAGGGGCCCGGAGTGGACCGAGCTACCGACCGGTCGGCGGAACGTGGCCGCGGGACAGGGGCGAACGCATTTGCTCTTCATTATTTCCCTTTTTGTTTCCACCTTTAATTTATTGCACTTGTGATTCTCAGCGAAAAGGATGCGCAACGAAAAACGAACAAAAAAAGAGAAGATGAAGAAGAACTGGAATCGACGATCGGTCGAACGAAGCGGTCGGGTGCCGCGCGCCAGGAGACGGCGCGGACGCGGCAGATGAACATTTTTCAGGGCAAGAAATATTGCATAACTATGGATACACGGAAAAGGAACGAAAAATAATGTGAACTTAGCAACAACAAAAAAAAATGAATAAAATGTGCAAAAAATAATTAAACACGGTCGGTGTTGTAGTTTATTTAATGGGACGTGGAGGGGTGCTTTTCTTTCTGCTTTCTTATTCGCCGTATTCTTGGAGTTCCCCGCGCTGCCCTTTTGTGGAGCGCGCGAGACACGCGGGAGAAGGAAAAAAAAACGCCAAGACGCGAAAAACGAAGAACGACCGTGCGGACGCAGTTGGCCACGATTTTCGCAACGCGACAAGACAAACGCCCCATCTCCCTCGTTCCATCCTCCCTTTCTTGCCTTCCCTCTCTCGCCGAACCGGGTACGCGAATCTAATTTATCCCGGGCACGATCTTAGAAATTACAGCACTCGCCAGTTGCCCAGAACGGCAAATAATTGCGTGCCGTCGCCCGGTGGGTCGTCTCCCTCCCAATCAGGCGGACATGGGCGTCCCGCCCTTCGCGACGCGATCGGGACGATCATTTTCTTTCTCCCGCCAGTCTACGCCTTCTACGGGCGCGCCCATTAAGTGGTCAGCTCTTCACCCGACTGCCGCGTCCCCACCCCGGCGGTGCATCGTCCGCCGCCAGTGCGGCCACTGCTGTCGTCGACCCGGCGTGTCCGCGGAAGACCGGACCGCAGCGCGAACACCTCGCCGATCGCAGGGAGCAATAAATCGATTTCTGTTCGGTCGGTTCTGATTCCCGGAGATAAACGGAGGGAGCCGTTTGTCCGGTGCACACACATCGACGTACTTGGGAGGGGCGTGTACGGGGACCGAGCGCGTGATACGCTGGTTCACCGGTCGGCCGCGAGTCAAGGTCAAGTTCAAGTTCAATGAAAGTGCCCCATCTCGAGGTACAGCGGCATTGTTTCCGTGCGCGGGCTATAGCGACTTGCCCAGTCTCGCGCCCCGCGGCGAAATCGTTGAGCTGTCGTCTCATGACGTCCCCTCTGAGTGCATTGCGGGCCCTTTTCAGATCGAAGTCCCTTCGAAGATTGATTCATCCAAGTTTGAAGTATTCTTCCAATATCATTTTCCATTAGTTGCAGGTTTGGCTTGATGACAGACAAAACTCCACAAATGAAATATTGATTGAATCTACTGAACAAGATTAAAGTTTTCCAATTTGATTTACAAATACCGTTTTATTAATATGTTAGTGTAATTCAATGTTACACAAATCGTATCTAAAAGAAGCATATGAATGCGGAGTAAATCAATGAATATATATTGATCTCCTTCCATTGCTCAATCTCACCAAACATTGGTTCCCGGCAAACGCTTGTTAGGGCTGGGCCATGCTAAATAGTAAATAACGTGCCAAAGCATAAACAGCCATCCGCATCGTCCGGTTTCGTTTCCCGTGCGCCCGAGTTGCAGGATTCTATTGCACCGTGGATTGCTGGTCGGATGGCGGCGATCGTCGGCGAGCGGACGCGCACTCTTCTAACCACATCCGCCGGCTGTAAATTATATCTTCCATATCTGCCATCTCGCCGGCCCAACACAATGACCTCACTGCGACCTCGCCACCACCCCGGCCGGACCGGTCAAGCGCTGTAGGCCGGCTGTCCCGGGCTAGAACCGAAGTGTGTGCCGTGCGCGGAGAACGCTGCGAAAAACCACCACCACCGACACACAACTGGACGGAGGGGGGTCGATCGGCCCCATCGGCTTAGGCATCGTCCCCCGCGAGTCGGGGGTTGATTGTGCCCGGTGCTGCGCGATGCCTCGGTGTGCATCATACAAGCAGCCCGCGTCTTCGGGGTCTCTGTTCTTCGGGCAGAGCGACTCCAGTAGTGGGGTGGGGTGGGCGGCTGGGGAACGGTTTCGCGACCGCCGGCCATTGCTCGCGATCACATAATCATATAATTGGCTGAGAACGGGAGATGGAAACGGACCGGCGATGAGGCTGAGCTTCTCCGGGAAAAGGCCGAAGGGCGGAAGGGCAGTCGGTCGGGGAGCGCGGGCGGGATTTCGCCAAGATTTATAGGAGTAAGTTAATGAACCTGAAGCATTCGCAGAGCATTTGAAACCACCTCCCCGAGCCGGCTGGCTGGGCTGTGGCGCAGACTCCGCGGCGTGTTTACTGCTGCGCAGATCGTTAACATTGCCGTCAGAACCAGCCCAGGCCAGGTTGCCAATGGAAAACAACCGCACCAACCGATTGGACCTGCATCCGCTCCCCAACCGATGGAGAAGACGAAAAGCCGATTACAAGACGCTCTGGAGCGTCCTTTGGCGCGACTTCTGCACTCTTCCCCCGGGAGTCTCCACTTCTTGAGCTTGATGGCTATTTGCCAGCATGATTAAAAACCTTGACGATGGGAGACTATAGAGGAGGAGGAAGAGGGCAAGGTGTTACCGGACACGTGTCATGTAGTCATATTGCAGCCCTTTTGCCCGGCTCGGTCGAACACTATCCTTAGGCTGCATATTCTATTTTCTCGGTGCAGCAGCTAGCCTCGAAGTGCGAATTGGCCCCGATGAGATGAAGATTTGTGAGAAACGCTCAATCCTGCCCGGTGCAAGTGATGCGAGAAGAAAAACGGAACGCAATGCAGAACTAGCAACACCTCTGGCACCCGGCGGGACCACCGTTTCGCCTGCAGATAAACGAGACTTTTATTAAGCCTTGTCAATCAACTGCTGGTGCGCGCGCGCGCTGGACCCGTGGAAATAGGCGGACGCGTTCTCGAAGGGCGACGCGTGTAAGACCGGGGCGAGCGGAGGCGATTTCCTGCGCATGTCAGTCTGCTTTGATTGCATGAGACGGACAGATGAAGTCAAATTTTAATGACTGCTCGAGAATTAAATTGAACCAAATGAGATGAAATAAAGCCCCAGCTGCAGGGAAAACAGGCACTAGCTGCAGCAAGCACGAAGAACAGAACGACCATTCAACACAATGTTTCAAGTGATTTTACGTTCGCAAAACTTAAACCGAAAACACCACTGGACAGGACTGAACGGTACCCTTGATTTTGTTTTTTTTTTTTACTTCCTTCGGACAACGGTTGCATCCGTCCGCACGAAAGTTTGCCACGCAAAGGTTAACGCTCTTTACCCTTCGAAAGTTGGGTTCCGATTTTGTTGCTGGCAGCTAATTTATATCATCCACCAATCCACGCCATTTGCGTCCCATACGAAATCCCGTTCGCGGGTCCCACGTTTATCGCATTCGAATTGACCGCGATCGAACGTCGGCTGAGTACCGTACGAAATCTCGATCTCGCCGCATCGATTGGCCGCGGATAGCCTGCCTTCTTTACATCTTTCTTCCATTTTTCGTTCGCACGCGCATGAATTAAACATTTCGTCGACTACCGCACCGAAAGGAATCGTACGGGCAGCTACGGGCGCTTTCGATCTCATTTCGACTCCTCATGCCCAAACTGCGACCGGGGGGCGCCGGATCGTTTCCGGTTTTATTTGTTGTCGGAGATCTCTTGCTGTTTTGTAGTATTGTTGTTTGCCATCATAACAGTATCCCTTCGCAGAATACGGTTCGCCACCGACGTTGATAAACGCCACATGAAGGAAAGCTGGCTTCTTTCATCATAATAAAAATCCCAGCATGCAATACCAAAAACTGATACATGTTGGAAATACATTGCAATCCTACTTATAATCCAACCACATCCAATACGCTGAGGCAACCACTTACAGAACACTTGAGCAAATAAAAAACAATTTGTAGCAAAACAAACAAACAAACAATTATTTTACAATACCCTGCTTGATCGGCGCTCCCCACATTTGCAACAAAAAAAAAACAAACCGGTTCTACCAAGAAAACGCTAATCTCGTCTCGACAGTAATGTCGGACAAAACGGATACGCGAAAGGTGAAAACGTTTGGGGAACGAAAAACTACCAGCCACAGCCGAAAACGAAGAAGCCAACGAAAGGCCAAAATGTAGCCAGCCGTCGCCTGGTTTGGCTGTTTTTTTTTTACTTCCCCTCGAAGCAGTAAAATCTGCAAGTGAGAAAGAAAGTTATTTACATGTCGTATTCGTGTATTTGCTCACCCCCGACCACCCCTCGTAAATGGTGCCAATTGGGGTTGTACTTTTCTGGCGTTTCGAGCGTGATTGATTGATCAGCTTGGTCGCCTGGCGCGAGAAAGCAAAGCGGACCAAAGTTTACACTGGACGGGCGTTCGGATGTGTGCGCATGAGACGGGATATGTTATTAACAAGCTTCAGTCAAAACACGACGAATGCGTTCGGGTAAACTTATCGGTACACATTTAGTCATAAGAGCTTTCCGATTTGGCCAATGTTTGTCGCAAACATTCTGCATACTTCGACGTCCTAACTACACAGCTTACATTTAAGGAACTCTTTGAACCCGTAAGTGGAATCTTTTATATTAGTGGTGCTTGTTGTACTGGTGCTTACTAGCTTATACTACTAACCCACACCCCCCCACTTATAGTAAGTCTTTTACGCAATTTAGCACGTAGTTGAAGATGTTCTCCTTCGGTATCTCGCCGTTCAGGACGTAGATGTCCTTGCGGCCCTTAAACTCCTCGAAATGCTTCTCATACATCGGCCAGACGCACATCTCGAAGTAGCCGATCACGTCCGGCGGATCGTAAACGCGCTGCAATCGTCGAGCGTAGCACCGTTCGTACGGCAGATGGATGTGAAATTTGACGTCGCACAGATCCATCGTGAACGGGTAGTTGAAGAGCAGGAACCCCTCGAGCAACAGAATGTTGAGCTTAATGTCCATACTTTGGTATGATTCGTTCTTTGATTTTTTCACTAAATTCGTAGCCCTGCCACCACCGTTCTCGTAGAACTTGTTCAACAAGTTGCTCAGAAAATGGTCGGCAAAGATGTTGTCCTCCTCGTCCTGCACCATCGGCTCCACCTGGCCGCCGGCGACGGTGCTCTCCTCGCTGCTCTGGCGTAGCTGGTGGCAGTTGTAGAGGACAAACTTGTTGCCCAGTATTTTCATGATATCCACGCACATCCGCTCCATGTCCAGCGAGGAAATAACTTCCCAGTTGATATGGTTCAGCTTTTCGATTACCGTATGCTTCGGGCTGTCCACCGGAAGGAAGTAATCGTCCTGATACAGAGCGACCACCTTGTTGAGTGTGATGTTTTCTTTAAAAAATACTTTGTTCTGCTGTGCGGTAAAGTACGCCTGCAGGGACTTTGCCAGCGTCGTTTTGCCGCCATTCGTGACCCCCGATATACCGATCACAAGCCACATTTCCATGATGTTCAGCGTGGTCACCGGTGGCATACGGGGAAATTTCAGAGCACTACAGGTCGCGTCTACGGGTAAGAGAGAATATTTTGATAAGAGCTAGGTCGGTAACAAAAAATACCCCTGATTAAAACCAACATACAACAGGGGGGGTTCATGATTACATTTCACAACTAATCGCAAGTGCATTGCAACCAAATAAAGGACGAAACATGTGATTATACGAACGCTGAGATTCTTATCGCCCAGAGGGGATACTAATATCAATAATTTGTTATGACAGTCTGTGCAAGGATTATTTTCTAATTCAACGACTTGATACAATCGAGATTCGCTCTGCAACAGATGGTCAATGTTCGTTACATAGTGTTTGTAGACCATATGTGACTATTTGTACTTTCTTACCTGATAGAAGTTTTTCGATCGAAATGAACTCCAAGATGCTCGCGCAAGTGATAGACGGAAAATAACGACAGCCCACCGATCAGTACCACACCGAAGAGAGCCGGAACAGCGAAGGCCAATTTCATCGGTGGAAACAGCGAATAAATCCAACTCTCTGCAAAAAAAGGGAATCAATTGAAGCCGATCAGAACACTTGCAAGGAACACTCGGAGGCCAATTCATTGGTGGCAATAAAACCAATTAGACCATCATCGCTATCGTCATCAATCCCTGCGCCTTATTGATCATCGCGCTAGTGTGCGTAGCTCGCGTGGGTCATCTTAGAGCGTTAGAAGCTTCAAGGTTATTGTTGGTTGATTTTTTGCTGGCACTAGCTTCTTCTTTTTTGTGCCGCAAACATTGTGTACCCAGCGAACAACACCACGACACTTTAACGACGTGCATGTACCTCGCGATCTATTGTCCACTAATTGATGCTGTACATATGTCACTCCGTACGTTCGAGAGCTCTCCGTACTTTGTTTGTGTGCGCCATAACCTATGTTGCGGAGTATTACCTTCACTAGAATCAATCACCATGAACGGAAGCACCGCAACCCAAAAGACGTAGTAGCAAAACGTGCTGAATGTTGCCGCCAAAATCAGCTTTCCGAGGACCGCATTCGATGCCATTCACTGAAAGGGTACGGAAATAAAACGTTACTGATGCTATTTCGGAACGGCGCTGCCTCTCGGTGCACTTCTAATGCCACGAACATACTTGATCTTATCGCGTTCGCGATGTACTCGCAATAGACCGTGCCGAATGGCTCTTCTTCGCTATGTTTGTGAATAAGAAGAAAAAAATCAACAAACTCCACCGCGAATGACGTACTACAGATGTAAACAAAAACAACCTTCTATGCCGGTTGTCAGTCGAGTCGGCGAAGAAACGCTTCACGAACGGTCAATATCGACAATGTTGAAACATTTCAAGTGTTTTACAAATCCAAGCGTTTTTTAATCGTTTGTTCGATTCGTTAATATCACAGTAATTAAGTAACTATTATGAAGACTATACATTTCAAAAACTCTATAACAGTCACGTAGTTATAATTATTGAAAATAAATATACGACACAGAAGCATATGCAAAGCCTTACGGAACCAGTCAAAATGACTGGTATGGTCGGTCTAGTGTTAAACGCTTCATCCAAACGATTCAATCTAGGGGGTTGTATTTTATTTCATTCTACCCGCTACCACGACATTATGTCAATTCTGTTACTTATTTAAATTGTTTAACTAATTAGCTCTGTATCCTTTTATTTCCAGTTCAACAGTAAAATGTTCAATGGTTTTAAATTATTGCTTCCTTCTACAATTGCGCCTAAAGGGTATGCAATTTTGTAACACCAACTGCATCGTTCAGGGGGGTCTGAAATTCGCAAATGCATGCGCTAGGGTCGGAATGGATGGTTTATTTTGGTTTTGGTAGCTTCTAGGGTTTCGTGCCATCCTATCCATTAGTTGTCAGTGGAAAATCTCGCCGTACGGACGCACCTTCTATTTGCGTGTCCTGACCCGAGAGTGAAAAAGGGACAGTTTCCCGTGACAATATGGCGCATAGCAACAACGATGTTATGCTCGCTCCACCAGTAAGTAATTTATGGTACGATGCGTACTAGCTACCAAGCGCAGCAGTGAACGTTCTGAGCTGACACTATTTTCGTGCATCAGCAGACCGAGCGGCCTGGACTGCTACCAGAGGTGATACCGAATGTGAATGTGTACCAGCAGAAGAAAACTCTCGCCCAGGGCATGATGGACCTGGCGCTGCTGTCCGCCAACGCCAACCAAATGCGGTACGTGCTGGAAACGTACGAGCGCCACCCGTACTACATCTTCAGTCTAATTTTCATTTCCGTCAGCCTGCTGGCGCAGGTCGCCGTTGGTGTCGGGCTGATCATGAACAGTCGCTACGACGTGAACGATCGCAAAGAGATATGCAAGGCGAACAGAATCAACGATCTGATCACGATCGGCATCTTTGTGATTACGCTGGTCAACGTGCTGATCTCTGCATTCGGTGTTGCCCCGCGGGCCAACTAATAAAATATGCCACTTTTTTACGTTGCATCGCGTACTCATTTTGGTCCGAAGCGTTCGGAAGCGACGGAAAGAGAGGGAGAAACAGAGAGAGAGAGAGAGAGAGATAAAAGACTAAAGGCACGTGCGTGTTTCTTTGTGCAACCGTGCGTTGTGAGGAACTGTGCAGTAAAAAGGATAATAAAACAACCCTGCGGCCAACGTCACACCCACTCCTTTACATGCTCCTGCGGGAAAGAACCATTTCGCCGTGCACCTGTTTTGCCACCTATTAGTCATCGCACGCGTTGGGGTACCACCACCTCCCCCTATTTTAAACTGTCTGCATAGCTGCTGCTTGTTTGGCGGCAAGAACTTTTGCATTGCACCAAGGGACACGAATTTGAAGTCGACACGAATCCCGTGTAGTGTGTGCCCTATTTCCTGAAGCCAGAATAATTATGTAAATTACATTTCAAACGGTTAAAGGTAGCGTAGACTGAAGTAAAAAACTCTTAAAAACGCGCAAGATATTTTTTGCATCGCACATAGAGTACTCGATTGAATCCGTACAAATAATCATAAATGTCCTTGAGTTTCCAATGGTCAACTTATTTGGGTGAACCCGGATTTTTTTTTTTTTTATAAAAAATCACTCGCCAGCTAAGCATTTACCAACCGTGTCCGATTTCGTCATCGGGACATGCTAATTACTCCGAAATCGGAGTGATAGAAAAATTGGCCAAAGAGGCCACCGCTTCGAGAATTCCGCTTCTAATGTTTGCACTACCACTTAGATGCCGGCGTTCCTAGCATCGGCTAAATTGGGAGAGAGAACACTCCGTCCTGTAAACCGCACGACTCATCGGGTCATTCAGGCGATGTGCAATTTGCTATTTTTTCACCCCGCCCTCTGGCACCCACAAAACCCGTTACGTCGCTCTAGAGACAACCCCATGACGTTTGTATGGATTCCCCTGGAAAACCCGACCGCAGCAACGCACACACTCCAACCGAGCGAAAGAGACTGAGCACGAACGCACGCGGTAGCGGACGCGCGGATTTTGGCGAAGTTTTATATAAAACTCATAACAAATCGCGGCACGCTTGCTCAGTTGGGTGCGTACGGCGATCGTGTTCGGTTCGCGTTTCACTCTCCCGGTCTCGGAGTCCAGTTCTTCGCGGGGCACGATCTGTGTGCGATCGCATCTCCCCGTTAGTCGGTGCCTGACTCATCCGGTGCAAGTGTGTATAGCGGTGGTCGTAACGTACGAACCGTAATTATATTGGCGCAAATTGCAACCAATTGCAGTACAGCAGAGAGCCACTCGTGCAACACACGCATCGACGACCTTTTCCAAGTGACCCAGAGTGAGCCGTTAGTGAACGATTGTTGAGGGGACCGAACAGTGGATCCAAAAGTGAAATACATCGAACGCGGTGTAGTGTTGGAGGGCACGGTTCGCAAGCAGACAAAGCGAGTGATCCAGCGTGAACGATCGTACGACGATCAATATGGCGTCGAACGTCACCGATAAGGATCCGTCGGCGGTGGAAATAAACATAGAAGGCAGCCCCAACGATACACCGGATGCTGCTGGGCGAACCGTGGCCGCCGCACCACCCCTGGAGGGTGGCCGAGGGCGACGGTTGAACGCTCGGGCGGCGGCCAGCAACGGAGCCAACAGTAGCGACAACAACGGCCGCAGCCGATCCGGCAGTGTGAGTATATTTAGACAATCGACTACCACACCCCACGACGACGATCGCGACCACAAATCACGGTCAATGACACGCGTGTGCGACGGGCGAACACCAAACAAACGATACCAACACCAGCGTTGCTGGACAAGCTGGACGAGACTTAGAGCAGAGTCCACTTGTTGTTGTTGTTATATGCCTTGGATGCACGTAACATTCGCGAGAGGAATCGAAAGGCCGGGAAATTCATAACTTCCACCGCGCTTCCAGTGTCATTCTCAAGCGGATTTAATCTTCCCGCGCACTCCCACCAGCGCGTTGGCTCTCGGCTCGAAGACCACGTTCGCATGCGCCAATCATCTCCGCGATTAAGACGACACACACAGCAAAAAAAAAAAAAAAACAACAAACAAGTTGTTACAACTCGCCGGAACCTAACCTAACAGCGTTCTGGCGAACCGGTTTTATTTTCTTTACGACCGCTTCGAATGGAATGATTGTGAATTCCATACGGCGGCGTGACGGAATTTCATTTCGTATGCTTGTTCAAGGGCACCATGTTATCGAGCATACTCTGCCACTGGTGTGGAGCGTTGGTATTTATGGACGAACGACTGGTTTTGTTTCCTCTCCGAAGCGCCCGTTACCGAATAAATTTATCATCTTCAAGATACGACGAAGGCGATGTTGTACAATGTTTTCTCAACTCATTGCTGGATTTCCAATCGTTGGGTTTCGGGCACTCTGAGCCCGTCGCCTCATTCATTCCCCGGACTTTTTCACACTTCCAGCTACAAGTTGCCATTTGAGATATAAATTCCATCGAATGAGCTTTACGACGTGTCCGGTAGATAAATTTCGCATTTTAATCCCCCCGTCACTCGGGCTGAGCCGCATGAAGTGAAGGTTTTCAAATGAGCCCAGCTTCACGCATGCGGATTGCAGTTAATCGTTGTTGCTTCATCCCTCACACGTGTGTCCATTGCTGCCCGCGATTCCCAGGCGCATACTGACGTACGACAGTACAAAGGGGGAAAAAAAAGGTTTCATACGATCGAGCTGATCAGTTGTTGGCCTAACTATTACGTTCTCATCGTGTATTTTTGTATTCCATAAAATGGAATGCTGTTTTATAGCACAATTTGGGTTTTGGCTTTTGTTTTTATGACATTTGAAAAGCAACTAATCTATACGAAATGCAAATAAAGCCCTATGCCCGATTTTTGGCCTTTGCTTCATTGCAACCGCAAGTGCATAACATACTTGATTCACACATCTGCAAACACCTACGATAAGCCGTTCGTTTGTTGTGAAGTAAACCTTTCAAAGTCGAACGACGCCTCGACTCGCTGCGAATTGGCGAATCAAGCGAGGGCAGAGTTTTGAAAACATGCGAATTGCAATCGAAAGCATGCAAAGAATGCGATAAGTACGATCAAGACCTCAGGGCAAACTCAAGAAAAGGAGACCAACCCCCGAGGCGAACGCCTTCAGTTTAGGCGCTACGGGACATAATTCCAGTTCCACCGAAATAAAGTTTTATTATCACATGCACCACCACGACGCTGGTCAACCACCCGCTTGGTGGTGCGTTTCTCCCGATTTGCACTTACAGTCGCGTTAATGTTCACCATGAAAGCTGTGGATGGCCTTAAAACCGCGATGCGAAAGTGTGAAGCAAGCAAACACTTTCACCATGAAATGCAGTTGCCAAATTTGGGCTTTGCGTTGCGGTCACCGACCCGTCAATCCATCTCTCTCTCTCTCTCTCTCTCTCTCTCTCTCGCACGAAAGTGGAGGGGTGGGGGTGGGGGTGGGGGAAGTGGAGTGTCTTCTCGAAACAAAATGCCATGGACGTGTGCAATACAATACGCCATCTGTTGCTCTTTCCACAGCGATCACCGTCGGGCCGGCGGGCGAAGCGTGACACGGAGAAGGCCCGCACCGATGCCGTCCCCCTGCTGCCCCTGGCCAACGAGGGCAACCTGCCTCGCCAGCAGCCCCCAATGGCCGGCCCGGAGTTCGACGACGACGACGATTCCCTGGGCAACGGGGGCGGAGGGTTCGGTCCGAAAGACAACCGCGGCATCGACAGTGGCTTCCTGGACCCGATCGACAATGGGACGGTGGACGGGGGGCGCCGTGGAGGAGGTGGAGGAGGTGGCCGTAATCCGCAGCCAGCCGTGCCCTACGCTCCCGAATTCAGACCCGGGTTCGCGCCCGACGGAACGGTAAGTGTGTCACGTTCGTCAAGCCACAGCCACACCCAGCCGTACTTACGAAAACGCTTCCGATTGCAGGTGGACAGGACGGCCTCGGGTCAAATCGTTCCGGACGTGAACGTGTACCAGCAGAAGAAGAATCTGGCGCAGGGGATGATGGACCTGGCGCTGCTGTCCGCCAACGCCAACCAGCTGCGGTACGTGCTGGAGTCGTACAAGCGCCATCCGTACTTCTACGTCAACCTTACCTTCATCACCACCAGCATCGTCGCGCAGGTGGCCGTCGGCATTGGGCTGATTTGGAAGAGCCGGTACAACATCAAGAACCAGAGCGACTTTTGCAAGGCGGACCGGATCAACAACTTCGTCACGATCGGCATCTTCATCATAACGATCGTCAACGTGTTGATATCGGCGTTTGGGGTTGCCGACGCGCAACCCTCCGTGTGACGCATTCCAACGATTGGAGAGGGAGAAACGATCGACGAGGGGAACCTCGAATGCAACGAGGCCCTATGAAAGGATGGTATAGTATTTGACGGCACCAATCTGCACGTAGTAGGTTGACGATGAACAAGAGAATCTCATAGCGTAGATGCACACGCACGCAGCATGCAGGAAGTCAGCATAACACAATATGTCAGCATAACACTTACCGTACGAAGGGGGGATCACCATTTTAACACCCTTCGACGATGGAACTCAAATTGTGACGAATTCATAAGACTTTCCTTTTTAAACCGTTTTTCACGAAGGGCGAAATTTTATTATTCATTTTATTTTTACTATCTCTAGCTATCTGAATTCAGACCTCCTACTCTTTTGGGTACGAGACGTGATCTTTCCGATATCCACTTCAACAACCTGTTGGCACAAGTGTTGGAAAACTGTTCTAGATTATTGTTTGGTGTGGATTATCTCCGCAGCTCCGCAAGTTCTCACTTCCGGAAAACCGTCTCGCACTTGAAGCAGCGTAGTGATTGTTTCGACTTTTAGTTTTAAATCACGTTCGAAAAAATAAACCTTTTATGAACCTTGAACACAGCGGACACTATAGTACTGTATCCTAGAATAGAATGTTAGTACAACATGAAAATCCGAAAAGATCCCACCAACATTGGGGTTGAAACACGCGGTGAAATATTTCAATTAACGAAATCTAAATCTGGCGAATCAGTTCCTTATGTTTATGCGCCCTTTACAATGGCCGCCTCACAAGGACGACGAAAGGTAATAAAATATTCAAACACCCGATAGTTTATCCTTCCTCAATATCAATAGAATCCAAGACCCCCGAAGGGCCAACATGACGGCACCGTGATCGAGGCCCGTGATCATGTTCAAACAAAACGCAAAACACAAAAAAGCGGACGCTGGCAATCCGGTGGTGTGTGCGGTGACGCCATCGTAATGGTAAACGTCTGCCAGTGTTGGAGGTCAGTAAGTGCGGCGCGCGGTCAATCACTCACTCTCAGCATCCCGATTTCGCGCGAGAGAAGGACGGAGAGGGAGCGCCTAATGTACCGAGAGTTGAAAACCGCGCCACGCGAGTTTAATTATGAGCCGCAAAACATTAAATATCTCAAGACGGCGGCGGCGACCTTCTTCATTTCGGCGAAACGAAGAGAAAGAGCCTGAGTAGCGCGAACGCCAGCAGGATGATCGCGAGAAGCGCCGGAGCGAGAGGAAACTCCACATCATTGCCGCAGTATACGTTCACGAGTGGCTCACCGAGAGTGCCACGTTCCGGCGGGTCGTCGTCGGAGTATGATCACCGCAACCGTAGCAGTGCTTGGCGTTAGTTGGATCTGGCCAGTTGGACCGTTCCGTACGCCACTCGTCACTCGGCCCGGGGCGAAGTTTAGTGAAGGAATAGAATGGATTAAACCCTCTCTCTCTCTCTCTCTCTCTCTCTCTCTCTCTCTCTCTCTTCCTGTTCCGTTGGCTGTACACGTTCACGATCGCCACCCGCGCTAAACTTAAACGATAATAAAGGGTAGCAAAATCAAGAATACAAAGAAATACGATCTAACAGCTGACATCGTCTGCAGTTTCAAGTGACGCGAGTTGTTCATATGTTTATTATATTGAAGGCTCCGTGTTGTCTTCGGTGGAAACAAAAGTGTCGGTGTGAAATGTAACATCGGCAGGATAGGAATTCGATCCTGGTTGCACCGTGGTGTCCGGTCCTGGTAGCAGGCCACATTTTCTCCTTGGCCCCCGTGTTGACAAGCAATGCCATGGTCGTTCGTGTTGTCTGACCACGGACCGCAAGAAAATGATTCGCAATGTTGATAGTAGTTAGTGAAATGATTTAAAACCTATTGCCCTCCCCCATCGAGAGGCAAACCAAGCGCTCCAAGTGTGTGAAGAGATTTTTCCCGAATTTAGATAGGAAAAGACTTTGCACACAATGTGCGCTAGAAGATAAGTGAAGTTTCGTAGCATATTTCGACCAACCTTCGATAAGTGGCACATATAGAACGCGCATGTAGTGTTTACGTACGTCGCTAGTGAACGGTTTTTCCTGCTAGTGGGAAAGCGCAAATCAGCAAAAGACAACCACTAGTCCCTGAGGACGAGCACACATCTTCCACATCCGAGACATAATGTATAAGGTGGACGAAAACTATCCCACAAAAGGTAAGAGTCCCTGCGGAGGTATAGATCGCACTGAAGTGTACCGATGGTTAAGAGGAAAAAAGAAAATGTCTATTGAAAAGAAAATATTATCTTTTGTTAATTAAAATGACTCCATAAAGGAAATAGTATCAGTTAAGGAGCAGGGTGTAGGTGGTGATGATCCCAGTTTTGTACCCACGAAAAACTCGCTCCATTTTCCTCACACACCGTAAACCAGATCGTAACAACGAAATAAATTCAGCTGTTTGCGAATACCGAGAACATTATCACACAGTTGCAACGTTTGGTTTTATTAAACAAACTATTTATTTTAAAGGCTATTCCATTCCAATTCAACTATCAACACATGAGATGCTTGTGGTGAATGAAAACCCTTCCCGTCCATCAATGCTGCATCGCCGGCTTCGAAGGCGATCATTTCACACCACCACGACGGTTAACGGGGCCGGGGCGATCGTTGATGGCACATTTTCGCACCGTTTTTACCGTCCACCAATATGGCCATTCGGTTCCACTTGGTCTCGATCGGGGTGCGGAAGCCACACACACACAC
>JAOEFI010000006.1:25327725-25339072 GCA_034621735.1 Anopheles plumbeus
CCCCCCCCCCCCCCCCCCCCCCCCCCCCCCCCCCCCCCCCCCCCCCCCCCCCCCCCCCCCCCCCCCCCCCAACGGACGGATGGGCGACCTTCGGCTTCATCTCCTGTGTGTCTCTCTGTGTCTCCCGCGCAGCATTCAAGGTGGCGAGCTGTTCGAGCGCGTCACCGACAACGACTTCGTGCTGACGGAGAAGGCGTGCGCCGTCTTCATGCGACAGATCTGCGAGGGCATGGAGTACATCCACAGCCGGAGCATCATCCACCTAGACATGAAGGTGAGTCAGCGCGCCACGCCATGGCCGCTCGTTGATCATCCGTTTCTGACCCTCTTTCGGTCCGCCGGTCTCTCTCTCTCTCTCTCTCTCTCTATCTCGCAGCCAGAAAACATCCTCTGCCTCACAAAGACTGGAAATCGGATAAAGATCATCGATTTCGGCTTCGCCCGCCGGTACGACCCGGGCAAGAAGCTGCAGGTGATGTTCGGGACGGCCGAGTTCGCCGCACCGGAAGTGCTCAACTTCGACGAGATCTACTTCTACACCGACATGTGGAGCCTCGGGGTGATCTGCTACATGCTGTGAGTAACATGCCGCGAGTCGCGAACACTGACGCTTGACAATGACCCCGCCTCTAACAGCTCTACCGGCGCGCGTTCCCTCACGGAACGGACCTACGCAAACGATTGCCGCGCGGCAGCTGTCGCGTACGGTGCGCCACGGCGCAACGACGATCCTTGCGACGCGGTGCGATTGAGCTACTAATTAGAACCGAGCGCAAACAAGCGTGACGCGCACCTTTCACTGCCGCCGCCGCCGCCAATGCCTCCTGCGTCATCGTGCATCCACTACTAACGCTTCTTTCACGCCGTACCACTTGCGCTACAGGTTTGTGTGTGTGTTTGTGTTTTCCTACTTTCCTGTTCCCGTTTCCTTTGCTCGCGCACTATACCGGAAACAGATCCTGCCCACTACCCGTATCTCGCTGCTCCGTGTGCGCGCTGCACCGTGTGTGTGTTTTTTCCATTCATAAAAATACGAACCGAAACCTCTCTCTGTCTGACGTGAATCACTGAACACAACACAACAGCACCTCCCTTTCGAAACAGGGTTTCACTTTCTTTCCGTCGTCCGCGTGTGGTCCGCAGGGGTGGGAAAATTTTGCGCACGAAGTTCGCCAGACAAAACTTCGACATTCGCTCACCGGCTACACGCGGACCGAATGGTGTTGTTTGATTTATTCGCTCCGTTTTTGTTTGTCCTGCGATATTGCTACGTTTTATTCGATGTGTCTTCCTTTACTTCTCCGATTCTATGTCTGACTCACTTCTGTTCTTCGAGTTTCGACATACGTTTCCGTTGTTTTTTTTTTCCATCTGTTTTCTATGTTTTGTATTTTTCTACGTGTTTCAACTGCTCTCGTCTGTTTTCTTTTATGAACATGTTCTACTATGTTTCATTGACAACTATCTTTCTTCACAAGACATTTCCGATTTGTTTATTTTTCGGTTTTTTTTAACTTTGCTTGGTTGATTTCTATACTTCTTTTCGTTGGTATATTATGGCCTTCAACGCATTGGAACCAATAACTATCGATTGGAATTTGTTTAATAGTTTTTCTTTCTTTTTTCTATAGTGTCGTAGATGAGCATAAAAAAAAAACAAGTGTTTAAAAATTTACCACATTTACCCACCAACGTTAACCAAACACGTAAACGTTCCTGCCACACGAACCAAACGTGTCTGGCACGACCAATTACGAACCGATGTGTGGTGTTTTTCGTTTTATTCCTCAACTTCTTGTTTCAAAAAAGAGTGTTCTTGGTAACATACCGTTTTGATTTGGTTTTTATTGCCGGTAATCGGAACGGAGTGGAGCGTCGTTGTTAGTTAGGTACTGGGAAAGTGTAACCGTAGCCGCCAGCTCGCACATGAAGGACCATCAACGAAGGATGAAGGATACAGGCTAGGCAAGAAAATGAATGAACGTTGACTTTGCAAAGAGTTCAATGAAAAATGGCATTCCTTTTCCCATTAGCGTCCTCCCGACGTTCGTTTATGGTTCACAACTTCGACACGATGTTAGATTGTAGGATCCTTCCGTCACTATCATTTTGCTTCTTGTATGATTTATGTGCCATACGTGAACACGAATATGCGCATTGTACTACATCATTCATTCATATAAAACTGTTCACGTGCCTTTTTGTTTATAAATGTATCTACACAACATTTTGTTGCATATGATGTTCTCTATACTCAAAGAATTTTGTACGTTTTTATTTTACCTAAAGAAAGTTAGAATTAGATACCTATTGTTTATAATTCATTCGTTCATCCCCTAGTAATCTAATGCTACTACAATCAATGAACTATTTGAGGAGGAATAATAATTACTAATCGTTACATTCACTCACACACTATGTGGACTTCCCCGATACTACACGCAACACGCCTTTAGTATAAGTTCTTGAACCCCCCGTGTACCTGTTTAGTCACATCCATCTCGTCCCACCTATTTATGGCGTGTCTCATTACCATACACGGTACGGAACACATTTCCGCGTCAGTTCAGCAAGTGAAACAGTGCTGGAAATATCCCAGACACTACAACCCACCTGTTTTCGTGTGATGTAATACGTGAAATTAGCATGGAATAGAAACTTCCCCACATATCCTCGACCGAGGCGACGATCTCTTGCCGTCTCGTGTTCATTTCCACACAAACGAAACCGGTCGCGTGCGTTTCGATTCCGACCGGAAGGGAAAAAAACCACCCCTCTTTGCATCGGGAAACTCCCCACCTATTAACAGTATGTGTGAGCCAGGTAATAACATTCAATCACTTCCCGGTGGCGTGAACAATATCGAGGAGTTCCCGGTCGGGAGTCACCAGACAGGAATGCCGAAAAATGCCCTTTTTTCCTGCCACGTTGTACGATACTGTACGTAACGCGCTTGCACCTGCACTATTGTACCTTCTTGTAACATAACTGCTTCTCTTTGCGCGTTCGATCGTTGAGCACCTGCAACGGTGACTACTTTATTGTTTCTTCTACGACGGACGAGGTTTCCAACGGAAAACACAGATCCTTCCATTTGCATCCTTTGATTTGAAATTCGAATGTTAGTGCAGTGCGTGAATGAATCCCTAACCTGACATGTTCCTTCGGGCACTGATACTTAAAGCACATCAAGACATTTGTAGTGTAAATCATACTCGTGGAAACCTCTCCTTGAAGATGGCCGAGGCCGTGCCTCACCAACTGGTTCAACCATGCGCTTCATTTGGCTGTTTCTCTTCTATTCTTCTTTCTTTCTCTCTCTCTCTCTTTCATGCCCTCTCTCTCTCTCTGTTGCGCGTCCATTACATGCTCGACACACACGCACCACCACACTTCATGTTCACCACCATTACTCCCTCCTCTGCCGCGCTCAACTCGGCCTACCAGACTGTCCGGGCTGTCGCCGTTCGTTGGCGGCGACGACATGGAGACGATGAACAACGTTCTGCAGGGCAGCTACTCGTTCGACTACAACTCGTTCGAGGCGGTGTCGGAGGAGGCGAAGGACTTCGTCCGCAAGCTGCTGGTGAAGGACGGCCAGAAGCGGCTGACGGCGAAGCGGGCCCTCAAGCACCGGTGGCTGGCGGAGACGGCGGCCCAGAGCACCGCCGAGTTGTCTGTAACAAAAACAAAGTTGAAACGCTATGTTATCAAGAAACGCTGGATCAAGGCGGTCAATACGATCATTGCGCTGCGGCGCATGGGCGCACGGATCGACTATGATCTGGTGTAGAGGGGGCGCGGCGCGTCGGGGATTTCCGCAAGGGTGGGGGATTCGATTTTACCTAGAAAGAAAACATCTCATTTCCACACCCTTTCTCTATAAAAGCAGCGAGGGAGATAGAGAGACAGAGAGATCGATCGAGCAACAAAAACGAAAAGGACGGACGCGGAAATGATCTTTTCACCTGACCGAACCGAAGAGAAAGACGATTAGAACGATCTCGGTAGAAGATCTCTTGGGTGACAACCCGCCTATACGTAACTCCAAAGATTAGCAAATTGATTCTCCCCTATGGAAAGGGACGAATTGCAGTACGCCCTCAGAGATTACACACAGGCCTACCCAATCCAGAAATATAACGCTCTACCGCTCGCTAAACTCCAAACCTGTTACGGCGATTCCCGCGTTGCATAATTCGTCCGTCGATGTCCTCCTCTCTAGCTCGGATTCTGTCCATCTCTCTATCTGTTTTCCCTCTGCCCCTTGATCTTCTTCGTCCAGCTAATTCAATTTCCCCTTTGTTCCATCGAAAAGCGATAGGTTGTAATTATTTGTTATACTAGCAATAAAACTAAGTTTACTGGATACCGAAACACCACCGAGACCCGTTTGAAAGATTGTGTTGATTACCAGCCTAACGAGAGAAGCTGGCAAGTGTGGTAGGGGGGGAATACGTGTGTGTCGTGCTCCCGGTACAGTGCCTTATTACCTCCGTGATCTATCTAAGTCACGTTCCGTTCTGCCCAGAAACCGGTTATCGCCGCATTCCTCCTCTCTCATGTGAGGAATTATGAATTTTCATGCAGTTTTTAACAACGATGAGAAGAAGGCGGTCTTTCAGCCCATTTGTGAGACACGTGATATTACCACCGGAATGGAGCACAGATTCGCCGGAAGGGTATTCGTTATTGAGAAAGCAAATTTAATGCAAAAAAAACACGTATAAAATGTACGTCCTACAAGGTACAAGAGCTGGGAATAGAAAATATGTTGTTCACTCTTACTAAATACTAAACTTGCTTTAAAAGTAGTGGATCCACATTCCAATGTACTCCCTCGTGCCAACCTTGTGCTTTGAAACTTTTCACAGGTAAGGTAGGTTATGTTGTTGGTAAGATTAATTATCTCTAGGGTGGAAAAAACATCACTTCGGAGCTGTTCAGCACCATGTTCTAGCTGTGGGTTACTTCAGTGTCCGGCAGATCATCTCATCGATGCACCTCATGGCGTCCCTCAGCTCCAGCACCCGCAACATCTCGATCAACCGCTCCATCGGGAGTCGTCGCATCTGCAATGGGAATTCAATCGTTCGTTCATTCCGTACCGGAAGGTTGCGGCGTACCGACAGAAAAGTGGAAAAGAAGGGCGTGCACTATTGTATACCTCAAAGTATTCGAGCAGCATTGTCGCAGGATTTGGCGACTGCTCCCACACGCTGAAGAACGCGTGAAAATCGAGCAGCGAACCGAGCTCCCTCCACGCGTCATCTACGTTCAGAAAGCGGCACAGCTCACCCAAGCACTGTTCGTCGAACAGTGTGCTCTCCGTACGCTTCTCGCCCTTCAGCTGTTCCCCTGTGGGCTCCTCCTCCGTGGTTGACTTTGGCGCCGTTCGTGTCGGAGCTTCCGGTGTGTGTTCCTCTAGCAACCGGGCAATGTCGGCCCGGTCGCACTTGAGATCGATCGAATCGAGGACGGAATTTTTCGTCTTCCTCCGGGTTGCCGATGAGCCTTCTCCATCCCTTTCGTCGTCGGAGTTGACGAAACATGCAGCGATGTCCGCTTCATCCTCCCCGTCGTCTTCATCCTGCTCCTCCTCCTCTTCCTCGTCTTCCTCTTCGTCTACGTTGTTCTCATCTGCGTCATCGCTAGAAGCCAGCCTTCCCGGGATGTCCGAACTGACCGGTACTTCCTGCAATCCGTCTGGATCGTGCCGGAGAAGCTCCCGGACGATCAGCTTATTGCTGCCATTGCTCGTGTGGCATCTGGCGTTGGCCAGCTGCAGTGGCGTATATCCGGCGTTGTTCCGTTCGCATCCCAAATTCGCGTGACCCACCTTCTCCAGCAGATAATTGACAATATCCAGAGAGTCCTAGAAGCGATGACGAAACGGAAGAAATTAATCACGTGCGCTGACCACGTGAACCAACCCCACCACAACCTACATTATCGACCGCGATGTGCAGGATGTTGTTGCCATGCTTCAGATCCTTCTCGCCGACAGGCGCACCGGCGTCGATCAGGATGCGCGTCATCTTCAGGTTCTTCACGTACACAGCCGCCTGTAGTGGCGTGAGTCCGTCGTCATTCGTGCTATCCATCCGGGCGCCCCTCGAGTGCATTCGCTTCATCAGGAGCTGCGCCATCTGCGGGACGTTTTCCACCACCGCCCGGTGCAGGGCCGTATTGCCGCGGAAGTCGCAGTAGTTCAGCTGGGCTCCGGCGTGCAGGAGCGCTTCCACCACCGGTGCGTTGTTCGCCGTCACCGCCAGATGGAGGGCCGTTTCGTTGCGACCGTTCGGCAGATCCAGAAGTTCCTCGCCCAGGCCATACTCCTCGAGCAGTTCGATCAGCTTCTGGGCGATCGTGGTGTCATTTCGTTCGATGGCGGCGTGCAAGCAGCTGAAATGGGAAACGTGAGCAAAGGGATAAAATACACATCATGGGGATTTCAGGTGTGGCTAAACTCTAACTCTAATAAACGCATTTCAAATCACAACTATCAGGGGGCCGCCTAGCAGTGAAGTTCTTGATAGGGGAAACTTTGCGAAAACTGGTCTCAGGTGGATACGAGGTACTATTACCAGCGTGCTTGGGAATTTTGCAATCAGCGACCTGGCGAAAAGAGTCCATAAATCTTGGAATACATAATTAAACAACCAACCGATAAAGATTACTCCAATGCAAGCTAAATATGGAATACATCAAGCCATAGTTGCTGCTACATCGACAGGATTTCCAGCATATATCATAGGAAATGTTGGATGGCGGCATCGGAAAAACCAGGAAATCTTGTCTTGAACCCAGGTGTACTGGCACCCATAGGTGTAAAGAGATGTAACTGGTGCACGACGTATGCTCCAAGCAATTTACCGGAAATACCGATGCACACGGAAAGGATCGAAACGTCGCAGTTTCCAAACCGCCGTCCTAGAGGAAAGGAGTCATGTCTCAAGCATAAGATTTGCTCGAGTAGCGATTTATAGTTTGATTCCGGAAATATCCAATAGATTTTTAGTTTTCCATAAGAAATGCAGCTGACGGTGAACACCGAGTAAATATTTCTCATTTTTGGATTTCTTCTGAAACAACGTTGAGACGATAAGAGAGCACACGGAGATGTTTGACACTTCGACCGATAAATAATTTATTTACATACAAAAATCAATAGGGAAAATCGAACAAATTCGTTAGGGAGGCGCATCCGGGCCTGCTGCCATCTATCACCATCGGGCTGCTCCGTGATGGCTACTCCACTGCTCAGGCTCGAACCTAGAGGATAGGAAGGGCGTAGGCGCACTGATCGACACATGCCCCGACACGAGAGACAGAGGAGAGGAAGCGAAAGTGAATCCTGTTCGGCTGTTGGACTTGAGAGCCTCGACAGAAACACACACACGTACGTAGGTAGTGACCAAACAGTTGTAGCTGAGCGAACTTACTTGAGCTGCTGCTGGTTCGAGGCGGTCCAGTGGGAAGAGAGCAGCTGCCGGGAGCGATTGTAGTTCCCGGCGAACAGTTTGATCAGCGTCATCAGCTTCCGGAGTGACTCGCCCTGCTTGGTGTCGTCGCCCGATCGGAGGAAGTCAGCGATGGCCGTCGCGAGGGCACTGTCCACCGTCACGCCGGAAGAGGGACCACTCTCATCCGCACTTGCGTCCGTTTCCAACTTTACAAGGTCCTGCTGATCTTCGATTTCCCGGATGAGCTTGTGGAATTCTATACGCAGTGAGCGGAGGGATGTATACCGATTAGCTACCGAAGTCTGGCGTGACAGAAATAACTCATCTTACCTTCAGAGTTGCAGGGAAAATCGTTTGAATCGAATGCCACGTCGGACGCGATCGTGGTCGGAATGTTCAGTATCTCCTGGATGATGCTTGCCTTGCTCAGTTCCTTGCTGATGGTGGTGCTGCCACCGCCCGGGCCTAGAATACCTTGCATCGGCGTGGGCTCGTGTCTCTCCGGGATCGTGCCTCCATGGAGCATCGGAAAGGGCCGATGAAGGGGCGGCAGCTGGGTGGTGGAGGACGGCACTGCAACACCTGACCCTAGAACTACTGCTACACCTCCACCCCCGCCCCCTCCACCACCAGCACTACCGGGTCCATGCGTATCGTCCTGAACTACGGTCGGAATCTCCGAGGAGACGGTGCCCGAGCTCATACGCAGCCGCTTGCGGGAACTGTTCGTGCCACTGCCCCCGGGCGTCGGCATCATGCCCGCCCGGGGCTTATACTTGAACGGTACCGACTCACTGAGGCAGCCGTCCTTCGGCCGGTAGAGCTGCAGGTACACCTCAACCGGCTCGGTAATGTCCTTGTTCCGATAGGGGGGCGTTTTGAACGCGATCGCATACTGATGGTGCACGTCCGCCTCGGAGAAGATCGCCTTATCGTTCCACACTTCGTTCTCGTACTCGTCCAGCTCGAAGAAGCGGATCTTTATATTATCTGCAAAACGCGTGGGCCAGGTTGATGGAAAATGGTTAACAACGGTGAACCGTGTACAACCGTGCCAGAGCCTAATAATACCTACTTTTGCAAACCTTTTCCACAAACATAAACACCTCCTCGCCTCCGTCGACGCTGCTGACGGCGGTGCTGAGCCGGCATATCTTCAGCTCACCGGTGAGGGCACTTTCTGCAGATTGCGAAAGAAACGGTTTCGTCCGGTTAGCACCGTCCTCTAGGAGGCACCGCAGGAAAACTTACTCATATTATTGATCGCATTCGAGTAGACCGGTGCGCACAGCTGTACCCAGTGGTTGGTGGCCGGTTCGACGCGGAACGCCTGGAAGCACAGGCACACCTGGTTGAGGTTCATCGCGCGCGCCATCACGGTCGCCTCCTTCTGCATCTGCTGCTCCTCGCGCTCGGTCGGCTCGCGGTTCAGCTCTGTCAGCCGGTGCTTGCGCAGTTTCTTGTACAACTCCTCGCCGATGAACTTCTTCGCCGTGTGAATGATGCCCATACCCTGGAAGGTGGCCACGTATCCGCCAACGCCCCCACCACCCCCACCGCCGGAGTCAACCGCAGGACCCACGTCCAGATCGTGCGGATCGATCATGTCTATGTCGCCGGACTTGATCACGAGATGGTGCGAGTGGGGTGCGCGCCGTTGCGGGTCCACCTGGTAGAGGGAGCACCGTACCTTGGCCTCGCCGGAGTACCCGCGCAGCTCCACCGTGGGGAACGTCTTCTTCGACTTCTCCGTCCGGTGGCCCATCAGCGAGCCGTGCGTGCCGTGCATCTCCGACTGGTAGCGGAAGCGGAACTTGTCGACCGGTTGCTCCAGGATGACCAGGTGCGGTTCGCTGTAGTCGGGTTTCGGTTGCACAAGTGCTGCAATTGGAACGACGGTGACGGTGTTCAGTGCCTGCTGCGACGATCCCTTCCGATTTTCTACTTACCATCGTTGGACTGCACCGTGTAATTGCCGTACGTTTGCAGACTGTTCTGGTCGAGGCACAGCAGTTGCGGGGCATAGTAGTGCTGCTGTTGCAGGACCTGATGTTGTTGGTGCTGCTGCTGTTGCGGTTGTTGTTGTGGCTGCTGCTGTTGATAGCCACCCATGCCACCGCCAGGATAGTGCATCGACGAGGATCCACCGCTGTTGGAGAGGCTCAGGTTCTGCAGCGTGTACGAGGCACTGTTGTCGCTTGCGTTCGACTGCGGGGACATGCTGCTACTAGTGCTGCTGCTAGCCTGCGAGAGCGGCGACGCAACCGAGGACGGCGACGACGGCGATGCGAACGAGGACGACGGCGAGAGCGCACTGGTGTACAACCGCTCGTTGTGAAGCGTGAAAAGCTGATGATCGCCGACAACACTGCTGCCCGCTGGTGTTGCTGTCGCTGCTGCTGCCGGCGGTGTGTCCATCGACAGAATGGTGTACTGCGTTGGCGAAGACAGCAACTGTTGCTGCTGCTGTTGCTCTGGAAATTGGGAAAATTGGAAGCGAACCGAAGTCCAAGCAAGTGAAACCAATGAATCACGATCCGGCTTTCGGGGTTGTGACCGTCTGTCGGCTGATGTCAAGGCGATCCCGACGAGCGCTCCACTCCCTCTACCACCTTTTAACGACAACGTGTTTGCCCAATGATTGGACAAGCCGGCCAGGAAAACCCACAGCCGTACCCCCCTACCCAAGCACAACGATTCACTACTCCCACACGAGTCCCGCGAGCCCTCTGGGCATCGTTTTTTTATGATCTAATTCTCCAGTACCTTGCCCTGCTGCAGATGCGTAGCAGACACCGATTGTAGAAGTCTGCTGGTGCTGCTGCTGCTGCAACACTAAGAGTAGATCACGGCAGAAATGGTCATCTAGAGACATGATGCGACCTCGCGACTGTGCTACTGCATCCTACCGGTTTCGAAGGCGGCACGCTACTGAGCGATCATCGCACCGGTCGGCCGGCTCGGAGGCTCGCGAAAGGCCCGATCGAGCACCAATCGTGTCATCGACGACACCGCTTCCTCATGCTGCTGCTGATTTATTAAAACCCCGCTACACGTCACCAGCAAAGGGCCCGTAGTCAGAGCGAGCGAGGTAGGGACCAAACACCAGGGAGCGAAACCTTCGAGCGCGACCCAATCTTGCGTCCCCTAAACGAGGAGACATGTTGAGTCAACAGAGGAAATTGATAAGGCCTATCAATTGGACCTGATATCACTGGACACCGGGTTCGCGCACTTTTGCCCACCTTCCTCCCTCCCTTCCCTTCGCCCCTGTCATCCGGCGTTGAGCCCGCGCGTTCCCATTCATTCATGGCAACAATCGTCAATGCGGTCAAAGGGAGAAACAAGTATTCCAATCACCTTTTTTTCGCGATAGCCGATCGGCACGATATATCATACACCACATCTATCGCAGCTCGTTCCCTCGCTCCCCACCTGCCTCACCCTCGGCGCGTCACGTCGCGAAAAATAGTAACAACACGACGGCACCGTTTTTGTTCGCTCCATCGACGTCATCGTTTGACATTGCCGGTACACGAGTACGTCACGAGTTTCTTTGCCTAAAGGTCGACGTCATCGTTTTTGTTTACTCTTCCTCTCTGTCTTTTTTTACAGTTCGATTTGATATCCTTATCTTGGCTTATTTTTGACGTAACCGGGGTTCCATCAGTTGGCCCGGCGATTTGTTCCGGCGCACGAGAAACAGCCTTCTGGAGGACGTTCTATTTTGGGATGCCACCCAGCCGACGGCCGTTATTGGACTTGGCCATTCACGGGCGTGAGTCACGGTTCCAGCCCCGGGAATGTGTGGCCGCCGATGGGTGCGTGGAACCCCTCCGAAAGTTCCGTGTGTTTAAGGTGGGAGCAGTTTGTGTCCATGC
>JAOEFI010000006.1:25339172-25368265 GCA_034621735.1 Anopheles plumbeus
TGTGTGGCCGCCGATGGGTGCGTGGAACCCCTCCGAAAGTTCCGTGTGTTTAAGGTGGGAGCAGTTTGTGTCCATGCGTGCTTTTTGCTCTCCTTTCGACTTTAGCCGCATGCCGTTCGTTGGACACGCCGGTTGTCGCATACAATCATCAGCGTTCGGTTATCAAGTGATCTATTTTTAACCTCAAATAAACAAACAATTGAGTGTAAACTTATCCAATTAAATTACCACATTTGAGGGATTTGAGTTCTGTTTTCTCTTTCTTCCCAAAACCCGTTTGTTTTCGTGATTTTGAATGATTTTCGGTAGAAGATACAGCCCAAGTCTGAATCAGTGTCGTTCTAGTTGACGGCGGTTGGGGTCAAAAGGACATCGCCCAAAACCTGCACATACTCGTGGACTCATACAGCGTAGATTAATTCGGGGAAAATCCAAAATAAAAAGGTCACGAAAGTTCTAGCATCGTTTTAGTAACGTCTAGCACGAGAGCATCGATTACACGCGATTCCTAGTATAATTGAACGCAAACGCGATAGCCCCCGTCTGCCCTAGGACCCCCGATGGGAGCAGATAGAGGACAGGCGAGCAAAGAACATGTTCTTTTGGTACCAGCATCCCCATGCGAGTAAAAAAGGTATGTCTAATTCGTTATCAAACCTCCATCGGGTGGAGGGAATACCTTGACCCAGCGTTGCGTGGCGGATGGTCGCTTGTTCGCGGAATTTATTTATGTTTGTCTCATTCTATCTAGATGGGAGTTGAAGACGAGGAATGCGTAACGATTGACGTATCTTGTTTGGGTGGTGCGATTTACCGACCTCTCTTCCTTCTTCGAAACTACTCAATCACTGACGCAAATAATTCCCCAGTTGATCTGCTAAACCAATCAACATGAATAATATCGCTTCCGATAATCCTCTAAACGAACTTCAAATTCGAAGGTTGGTGTGTGGCTTGATATCTTAAATAGCCGTGATAAGAGATCACAGCATAAAAATTTGCATATCCAGAACGCGCGACCATCTTTCGCAAGAAGTATTATACTCGAGTAAATGTGAACTGATCGCAAATGTAAATAAGAGAAATATGCTTCATTAAAAAAACAGTCACTTATTCTCCGATTTTTTTCCCTTAAATTCAATAAGATGCTCATTAGCTCAACAGCGATCCAATAAGATAAAAAAAAAATCTCCTACAGATTCACAGTAACGATGACTCATGGACTCACGTTATTTCCCGCCATCGACCGTTGAGCACGTGCTCGTGCATAGCGTAAAAGTCAAGCAAACGGGTTTCAAAAGAGGGGGAAATATTTCACTCCTCCGCTCACTCCACCAAAAATTCCTACAATTCCCATTCGTACAATTTCCAAGCGCCAATTTGCACAGCCTAAGATCGCCTTAGTGATATCGAAATTATATGTTTCAGAATTAATTGAATCTAAAGAGATGAGCCTGGAGTAGGAGAAGCCTTGTTAAATAAAAACCTCCTTTAAGCGATATTCCAAACATGAATGTTCCTTTTACATAACATGGGCAGTGCACTTTGGATGCTTACCAAAAACCTTGTTAGCTATGTACACTGAATGAATATTTTACAATAAACAAAATTGAACCAGCCTCTAATAAACACGGGAGAGAAAACTTTCAACAACTAGTTTAGACTTTTAACAAAGCCCTTCCGGGTGGAGCCTCGCAAGCGTCTGCAGAAGATCACACTCAAGAAAACAACCACACCGAAGCACAGCCACAACACAACAGCAGCAGCAGCCGAAGATTATGGTCATGGCTTCGCTATTTCTCTTTCGACGGTTTGCCAGCGAGTGGCGGACGACGAGCATTCCTAGAAACGTCACCTTTTGGACCAACAAATTCGCCGGATTCGACGGGGCGCAGCACAAGGGTGTGACGATCGTGCGTGTCTAGAGTATAGGACCGCGAACCCCGCCGATCGATGACGACATCCTACGATATGAAGCGGGTTCTGTTTGTTCTACGTCAACTGTCGATGCGAGGGTACAGTGGTAGACGAGTTTTGCTCAACGTTGAACGTTTCCCTTATTCAAAAATTGTCAAAAAAGTTGTTGGCCATTGATGAAAGGTGGCAACGATACAATTTGATCCTACAACATAAAGTTATGTAATTCCAGTCCATGTTATTGTGAAAAAAAGCAACCCACGCGTCCATGAGCAAGCAAATCCTCCAACCCACGAGAACTGTAATCAGCAAGAGAATGATTGCGGTTCACTGCATATGTTGCACAAGTATGCACAAGTGATAATGAACAGCACTGGGAGAACAAGAGAGGGCTTGCTACTGATACGAGCCGTAGACACGTTCTAGGCTCGTCGAGGAGCAGAATCCGAAAAAAGAACAACCCTGGGTTTTGGGGATTTCCCATCACCGTTACGGAAGGAGATCCCTCCCCGTGGCAGTTGAATTGAACCGTTTCACAGCAGCTGTGTGAAACAGTTCGCTATCGCTACTACACCATCACCAACACCACACACGCGTGTACGATCGATCGAGCTACTAAACGATGACACACTGCACAGAGCGTTCGAAAACATTCGCCGGGCAGATCGAGACGACTGAATGGGTGGGGGGGTGGGGGGGGGCGGGAAGGGCGAGCAACCGATTGGGCTTTCCCAGGAGGGTCGTACCGGTTTATTCCCCACCGCTCTCGGACGGCGATTTTTATTACACTTCCAGCCGGACAAAGCGCGCCACACAGTCGTCGGTTCGTCACCGTGTGCCGCGTCGTGGGTCTGCTACTCGGCATACATAATTAAACAAACAGACACAACGCCGGGCGGGAGCTGGCCGCGGAGCTAGGAGACGGTTCGCTTGGCATTCATATTGCGAATATGAACGGTACTAAAAAAAGCCCCACTATTCGTAAAGCTGATCGTGCTGCTCGCGGCCAACACTGATTCATCCAGCTGCCACGGTACTGGGCTAGGTGGGAGGAGCGGTGGTGATCGTGTCGCGTCGGTTTCTTCCAAAACAACAGGCTTCAAGGACGTCGTTGTTCGACCACACCGGCAGGAAGGCACGCACTGGCGCGCTCCGGTGAATGTATCATTTTAATTGCATTTTGCGCCCGAAAGTGTATAGTGTCGGCATGGTGTTCAGATGAAATGTGCTGAAAACGCTAGCCCTACTCAACTCGATGGAATAAACCTATCCTAGCAGATGGACTTTTTATCGCTGGCACAACAACGCCTACTGCAGATCTGCGTACTTACCATACATCTCGTGCCGATAGCTGTCCAAATTCAATAGTGTCGACATGTTTGCGCCGTGATACCACACACAGAACACAAACAATCACAAAGTGCGGTGCCAACCGGCGGAGTAAGGAAACCGGTGGAAACAGTCTGGCCCCACCACCCCGCTGCACTTTGGCACCACTAATGCGTACTCGTTATTCAAACACTACAGGCAGTTCTTCTACATTTGCGTTATCGCGATATCATTGACACAATCTGCGTGCAGATTGATACGAGAGCGCGGGAGACAAGTATGACAAAAAAAAAAAAAAACAGGCACTTTTGTGTTTTTCTTTTTATCCTTCACCGTCGATCAGCTACAGGTGGAGCTGTCAACAATACCGATTGTAGGTAGCACTGTGGCGCTAATAGAGAACGTTAATAACGGAAAAACGCACCATTAAAGCTGTGCTCTGGAACGCAATTACCAAAAACAGCACGCCACAAACGCGCAAAGCTCGCGCACAACAATACGCAGCCCACTTGATCCACCCGTTTCGCACAGGACAGGGCACAGCACACTCTGCACGAGAAAACAACACGTTCAATCACAAATAATATATTGTTCACAGAACTCGGGAGAAGTCGATTCTTTTGGATCGGTTTTGATCAGACGGAATACACTGAGGCAGACACCGCGAAAAGAAAACCCGCGCAGTGCAACCGTTCGCGGAGACTCACATTAGTAAACTGAGCGAGAATAAGTCGACCCTACCGCTGGAGCAAGTCAGTGCTCGTGTACACGCGATACGCGGTGTGCGTGAAACAAAGCGCACCGAAGCACGATTGAAAACATTCACCAGGCCGTTAGTCCCCACACACAGCTCCAGCGTGCAGTTCAGTGTATAAACACATCAGCACTATGTCCCCGAAGAATTGAATGCAGCAGCAAGAAAACGGAGAGCAATTGTGATCAGCGGTGGACGCTGGACATCGTTGTGTTCGTTTTTCTGGAACTCTGGGAAGGGCCGGCAATCCCGTACGTACAGACGATATTCTGTGAATCCCCGCGACGCGCTGTTCGTGTTTGTGTGTCGCCCTAAGAACTTGTTTTCGTTCGCGCTCCACAGGTGGCACCGCAAGTGGTGTGGGTCCGTGCGAGCCTAGCGTGGCACAGGTGCATGCTCGCATATGATGTAGGGGCCAACGGTGCGTCATTACTTTTTAAATAGCCGCACCACACTTCCAACAACGCATTGGCAAACGGGTTGCACCGTGAGGCTCGGCAATCATCACCTGGGTGGATACAGCATAAACACCCTCCGCTTATCGTATGCGTGTCGGGCACCGGCCTCCACCGATGATACGCCATACATAGCGCACAGTTGGCTGTGAGCACGTGCTATCCGTGGATGAAGAGGGTTTCGGGTTTACAACGGTCGCAGCCTTAACGCCAAACGAATCATCACCCAGAACAGGAGGGGAAAAACTTTAATGGACCAAATTTGGTTTTTGCATTATCAGTTTCAAATCAGACTTTAAGTTTGAAAAGGGAATTAATCAATCATTTACTTTCCGCCAAATCATGACGATTGTCGCAGGCGGAAACGCCCACGGCTGCAGGAAAGTGCAAACGGGGGCGCAGTTCTACGTCCGGTACAGGGGAGACGCCACGGAAGACAGTCGCTTATCAGTTAACATCGCATCGGTGACAAAGTCCAGTCCGCCAAAGCTGGATGATAATGGTCGACGAACAAGCAAGAGTATACTGACCGCACAATATCCCTGCATTCTTTCGCCTGTCGGCAGATACCGGTGGAGTCAGTACACTTGGCGAAAGTGCTACGGAGTGGATGTTATCAAACATTCGAAACCGCTTATATGGCTCCGACGTCATACAACGGCAAGGTGTTAGAGGAAAAGAAACCCTGTTAATGCTAGCTAGCTACCCTTGTATGTGAAAACTCAGCCCGATTGATAACAGAATGTACGATATCATTTTCCGAGAAAGTGTACCTGTAATGTCCATGGATGCAACTATGAGCCGTGCAATGCAATCATTCGCTCGGCCAGCGTTGTTAGATAACTTGGACATGCTCTAGAGCAAATATGTGCTGTAATTGCATTTGCAATTTTATTCGACATTTCCGCCGGTTCCTTGCTAGTGGAGATGTAACCTGTTCAAACTCGGGCACTGCGAGGCAGGACTAATTGATGACGGGTCCTCCAAGTGGTATGGTTTTTGTGGGGAGTATTTAAACAAACAAGTTAAGACGCTGCAGGGTACCGCGTTCACAGACATCTTTGCTGGTACTCTCATGGAAGGTGTCCTTTTCCAGGTGCGAGCCTTTTTTTTAATTTCCTCTCGTTAAAAACGTACGTTTTATGCGGTTGATACTTTCACTATAAGTATTTTTTTATAAATTTTCCATTAATTTCATTCAACCTATTTCTACAGTATGATTCGATTCCTTTTCGCTCGCACAATTCACTCGACTCGCTCGGACTGCAGAGCCAGAAACTAACCTGTTTTACAGCGGGGAAGTATCATAATTCTACCGGTAAGTCGGTAGCGCAAATCATCCATTGCAGTATGGCTGCTAGCGGGTGCGCGACAGTATGGACACGATCGATAGTTATGAGGTAAAGGAACCGTCTTATCAATGCACTAATAGAAATGGCCCAAAAATGGGAGAGTAATGGCCACCCACGCTAAAGGCCATAGTGTGGCGAAAAGGGAAAGTTATTCAATTGACACCAGTGCTTCGATACCTGACGCAAGCTTAGTAGAACGGAACGAGACGGATCGTCGCGCGATATCGGTGCTGAGCTACCTGCTACGCGATCCTAGGCCCCTGGTATCGAAGACCGGATTGCAAGCTTGTTTCGGACGGAACATTTTCGATCGACACACATGTTCGACGCTGCGAACATTGCCTGTTTTACATCAGGACGCCATGACGGTATTTTTCACTTTTATTTTTAAATTTTTAAAATTGTTATTAGCTAACAACAATTTCATGTAATATTCACCAGATCAACGCACAAGCCGAGCAAGCAACATAAGGGGAAAAAATCGTCCGTCGATTTGAAGCATTTCGAAGTTTCGGTAGCAATTTCATAGGAACTTCCCTTGAATTCGGGACCCTCGCGGCCTCTTATCCCACCCATGTCGAGCGAGATTCGATCTATTGATCAATTCTGATGAACCACAATTGAACACTGTACCGTTGCATAGAACAACTAAAATATTGTAAAATTTAAAATATATAATACGATCGATTATCTATTGAAATGTTTTCGTTTATTTTCACATCATCAGTATCAGTTCAACGTTCAGTACATTTCGCTGTGTGCCTTTTATCAGTGGCGTCTATCTATCATAATAACGTGTGATCGTTGGTGTTTTTAGAGGACGTGATTCACAAAAGTTCAAGTAAAAGTCTCTTAGTGAACTAGTTGAATTTAATAAAACATTAATTTAATTTAATAATACACAAACTGCAAAGAATAAGGCGGGGGATAAACTAATTAATGCCGAAAGAGAGTTAATCATTTCATACGTCGTTTCTACAGTACGGAATTACGGCGTATGAGTTTTACTTTCTTCGCAATGGGCAAATGAACAGCGTCGTGGACAGCAAGTAATCGGACATAATTTTTTGGTATTATGTGTTCCGGTACCATATCAATTGTTAGATTTTTAACAACATAGGGTAGCTTAGGCGACTTCAACACGTTGGCTGGATTCGTATTAGCACTCGAGGCCCTTTCTCTCCTTCTTTTCCTCTTGGCTTGCTTATTTTTTGTAGATCTTTTCGCAGCGCATTGGTGAATATTTGGATTGTTCTCATCCTTCAAATGATTCGGAACACTCTCAGCTATGTCGGATGCACCTTTACGCGTTGCGGGTGAACAATCGGCATGACTTTCTTCTGCAACCTTAGCCCCTAGTGAATCCGTACATGATAGCTTCCTTCCCGTAACAAAAGTCAGCTGAGGGTCTTGGATAACTGTTCTAATGAAGGTTTTGTCTTTGTCTGGATCTGTCGGATCGCAGCTTAACGTCACCATTCTCGGCGAGTCGGCGAAATGTATTTGACTTAACGAAGAGTTGCAGTTGTTATCCGCTTCCGTTCGCCGTTCCTCGTGTACAGTGATCTTATGGGTGTTGTGACCATGGTGCGAATGTGGTGGGGTGGTGCATAGATTCTTAAGGTTTTCAAGATCTTCCGGAATTGGTTCAAGTTTTATCAAAGGACCTATATCTATTGAGAAGTCAAGGCCTTCCTTATCGTAGGTAATGGCGTTATTAATGTTAAAATCGATGTTTTCTCGGCTTTCTGCGATAATACAACGTAATTTTTGATCCGTCTCAATTGCCCGCTTTTTAAAGCTATACGCTAAGTTCAGTTGTACGAGGCACAGTTCGCAGATCCAAAGAGATAACCCGTCGTGCTCGGTGATCTGAATAGGAGAAACGAAATAAACTATGAATCGAAATGAATCTGGATAGTTCTAGAAAGCATGGGCTTAGCTTACCGGCAGCACAATAACATATTGCAGCTTCTCTGCGATGTGATTTATTGAGGCCACGGAGCACTGTTCATCGTTTACAACATTGTGCTGAAAAATATTCCGCGCTCCTTCCGCGAGACAAACCCGACACGATCGAGAAGGGCTATCCATCTTTGTTGTTTACTTGAACTGTTATTTGCTGACGACGAAATTCACTGTTATCGAGGTTTTACTTGTCAACACCAATCAAAAGAAAGAAGCTTCAGAAACGGTTCAGCGCGCCATAACATCATAAGAACATAACTGTTGACAATTCTTGCTCTCGTGCTTCCTACTTGAAGGTGAATAGAAATAGGTGGGACATTTAGATGCATTTTGACGTTTCAATCAATGACAATTTTGAATCTGCAACAGAAATAAACAAGATCGATGCACACATCAATATGGCATGTTGAACGATATGCTGTCGTTTTAATTGTATGCTTGAAACACATAAATAAACAAGAGAAAATATAAAATCCCTATTTAAGTTGGCAACATGACTTGTATTAGTACAGGTCGAGAATATATTTCTAAACTTCCACAGACTTCACTCAAACGTCTTTCAAGCGTCGTTGGATAGTTTAGATATTGAAGTATCAATCAAAAAGTAACGGTAAACAAACTACAATTAACCAACATAAGTTACCAGTAGAGTAGCGAATCTTGTTTTCAATGAAAGGTAACTGAATATGTCTGAAATATGATATGAAGGATTTTCTAGCAAACAGGACTATTGCGTAGTGTATGTTTTTATTACTACACTTCAAAGAACCGGCTGCAGGCATTTCTCTATCACTAAAAACATACGCTAGTATCAAATACAACGATCACGAATCCGTGATCTAATGCCTTGCTGATATCCACCCTAAATGGTATAGCGTTTCGTTTTGATTGTCTCAACACAACATCCGGTTCCAATACTGGGCGGAATCGCAACTGTACTTGGTATCCAGAAACGCAGAATGCGTACATGCATATTTCCCGAGCATCCGGTGCCGAAATCAAGTAGACTTTGCCTGATAACACGTTGAAAACACGATCCTTTCTATACGTGCATATGTCAAATGTGAAGGAGGAAATCAACAATACTGATTTCTGTTGTATTATACCGTGCACGAAGGGCACAATTCATCAGGATCCTGAACACAATGGCTCCTCCGCGCTGGATCCACTGCAACCTTTGCTTCCACATGATGGCGAAGATGGAGCGAAAGTTTTATCACCTTTCCTGTCGTCATGTCCTATGCAGGCCATGCATGGCCAAAACTAGTAAGTTGTATCGGCCGATGCGAACGGCAATCCTGATTGTTGATTTATTTACATTATTTATTTCGTTCGTGCTTGCAGATCGGGGAACGATGTGCCCTGTATGCCGGGAACCGTTAAGACGCTTCACAGAGCTGAATAATCAAGTATTCGAAACAGCTAAACCCAAATGAAGTTCATTTTTAGAAACCTACTAACACTAATCTATTCCTTACTCAGATGGATCGCAAGGACAAAATGTGCTACGATCCCGGTGCCCTCAGAGCATTGAGTATTTCCTGCCAGAGTGTAATGTTCCAGCACCAGCACCGGGAAAATCTTATCCGAGGGATACTTCGTTGTGTATGTACAAGAAATCGTGTCATATGAATTTCATTTAACTCTGCATCTTTTCTGTTGGCGAATGGTTAATTTTTCTAGCGTAACACGATACCGCAGCTGAAGGAGATGGAAAACGCCCTTCGCCAGCGAATAGTGGCGACCCAGCGGCAGTACGAGAAGTTTCGAACCTATCGGCGCAATCTGCAGGACATTCTTCGTCAGACTTCACCGGGATATGTGGCCACGAGGGCCATCAGACCGGCGGTACCTGCCCCATCTCCATTAGCACTGCCGAATCGTGGTAGCGATCGGGACAGTCGCAGTCAGATGCCGGCAACGTTCAGCGCTGGATCCTCCGGAATGGTTACACCTTTCATTTCTAGCGGAGTAGGTTCTGGTCGAACTATGGCAGTTAATGTGCGTTTTTGTCACTCGTAGCGTTCATTTAAACAGACTGATCGTGCAACGTGCCACTTTTACTATCCCCATCACAGCACTATCCGCAGAGAAGTAGTACGAGTAGTGGTGCAAACGATTCCGGCATTTCCGACATGCGCACTCCCGCGTCCAGCGTCAGCTCCCGGACCATCCACGGTCATCATCAGCCTTCAGGTTCATCGTCTGTCGCAGCAAGACGGCCGCACCCTTTCTACTACAATCCAATGCCCTCGGCAATCTCCCGTCGATGAGGATTGCGCGGCGCGACGAGACGAGCATCGTGATGGAAAGATTCCTTTCGAGCATTACTTCTGAAGGCATAACGTTAGCACCAGAAATGACATTAAATATCGTTTGTTTTGTATATAACCATAGAGTTTTTTTCTCTTTATTATCCGTTAGGCTTAGGCTACTTCTTTAATTCTTCTGTCGCAACAAACCAATCCGGTGTGCCTATCACGCGCTCGATCGACCATGTAAAATATACATCTTATCTCTGCTCACACGACTCGCACATATACTGACATTCTCTCTCCTCCTTTTTTCTGCTGGACATTCCTTTCTTTTTATGTTGTGTTTACTATTACCATTACCTTTACTTTCCTTTCCTTCTTCGCTTTGATGTCCTGAGTGCTTGCCTGTCACTTTCGCCCATTTCTTGACTTTCTTGTAGGTTAATACACCTCCTCTTTCGGAAACTTATTTTCTTTTCTCTAGACGTTTTTCGGCGCTTCATTCAATTGCGATAACTTTTACTAAGCGGCAATGCACTGTCAGCATTTGTGGAGTTCGCTCAATCTACTTGTTTTAGTTTAACTAGCTGTGTGTGTGGAGGACGCTTAACTGTTTTCGGCTACTAACTCTAGTACGTCCTAAGCTTGTACTTAACGAGACGTCCGGTTTGAGCACATTAGAAGAGGAACTTTGAAATAAGAACAGCTTCGCAGGGCCGTGAGAGAAGTGGAAATAAAAAGAAAAGGAACACCCGTAAGGGAGCCAGAAAATCGAATTCCTCAGTAAGATAGATGATATGCACAAATGGGTCAATGGAGTCGAAGGGATGATTCTGGCTCCGCGTGAACGTGTCGGCAAGAGAGTCTTTAAAGTGGCTTAAAAGCACTCAAACTACAGAGAAGGCAGAAATACGTGTAGTATACAGGATATGTAGAACCGGAGAGGATTCGCCAGAAAGTACATTTCTATGCGAATCAAGTACAAGAATGGGAAAACGTACAGACGGCATAGACATTGAATAATTTTAAGCTAAAACAAGTTAGAAATTGTTCGACAAAATATAGTAATATTTATATATATATATCTTCTATCGTTACAATAGAAATGAAAAACGACGCAAAATAAATTTAGCAAGATTGGCACGAAAGTAAGTGGTGGTTGTCAGATTTGTTAACGAGTAACACGATCATAAAGCAGTACGTTCAATCCCTATCGCACAGGAAAACACGTTGGAGAGCCTTTTCTTCCCTTGTCATCCTTTTCCGTAACGACTGGCCAGTGGTGAATGTACTTGGCACCTTAGTGTTCGCCCTTGTGGAGGCGGCGGATGAAGAAGAAATAGTAGTAGTAGGGATAGTAATAGTTAGTTTTACATCATTATTCATCTTTAATCACATCTGTTCATCTTCGTTACAGTCCATTCGTTTGCGTTTTGTTTTACTCTCAAACAGTGTGCTCCGTCATTGCAAAAACGGTGATTTTGTTTTCATTCTTCCACCACTGAATTGTTGCATCCTTCAAATATTAGGAAAATAGAACTAACGCGGAAGAAAAGGAAACATTTATACGTTGATTAATTTAACAAGTCTAGTACTCAAATGTGCACAGCTTTCGTTCGCTCTCCCTCTCCTCTCCCTTTCTACATGGTTTACTGCATCTCGCTCCCCACGATTATCCGGAAGTTCTTCAAGGAAAACTAAAGAAGGTCATCAACAATAGACGCCAATCGAACGTTTTGTATACTACACCTTATCGAAAGGATCTACACTAAAAGAAAAAAAACAGCAACACCAATCAAACGCGTGTGGAAACCGACCGCTCCGATTGAGCAGTGGTAGGAATTAACAAACTTATGCCAGTGCTTAACTAAGTAATCAAATTATTTGAAGTGTTTTCTATCTCCATTCGCTATTTGTTCTCTATACTTCCGCATCTATCTTTCTCGGTGGTCGATCGAATGAATGTTCTAACTCTGGCTCCCGTTTACTCCCCAGTTTATACCCTCTAAATCATTTCTAATCTTTTCGCATCTGTTTCTTCTCTTCACCCTGCTGCGCCATCTAGGGCCGCCTTTCTACTTCTTGCCTTTGGAAAGCCATCGGAAAAAGTTATCCTTCACTATTGGCGTATTTCTGCTGGTTGTGGGCCGTCCTCTTTCTCCACCTTTTCTGGACAGCTTTTCCGGTCGATGGAACCACTTGGCTGCTGATGGTGGCGGTGCTGCTGTTGCTACTGTTGCCATTGTCTTCGGTTTCGCTGATTGGCTCTTGCTTGGCGGATACGTCCTCCAGGGGAATGGAGAGCGTGGCGGAGGGAACCGACAATGGTAGCGTGGTGACAGACGGGGTTGAAGCCGCCGACGATTCCAGCTCGGAGCAGTAGGCCGCATCGTCGTCGGTGGACATCGAGGAGGTCGGCTGTTCGATCGCTTCCTCGCCGCATTCGTCGTCATCGTCGCCGTCCTCCTGCTCGTGGTTTTGCTTGCTTGCCTCGCCACCGTGTGCATTGTTGATCGTCACGTCCGTGTTACGCTCGGACCGTAGCGTATCTAGGTGTACCGCCTGCTCCTGCCGTTCCCGCTGTTCCTCGTCCCTATCGTCACCGTGCTTGAGGATGCGCATCACACCGGCGAGCTGAATGTGCGGATCATCCAGGTTGAGGGAAGACATGGCAGACCCGAGGTAGCCACTTGTGACCTCTGCGTAGGAGAGATGCGAAGAGACTGGCTCGGAGGAGAACGATGCCGACGATGATGCCGACGACGCATGCTCGCCCGATGTCGCGCCACCACCGGCGGCCCCAGCCGAGCATGCATTGAGGCAACCCACAGTACTGGAAGCCGAAGCCGCAGCAGCAGCCGCAGCAGCAGCTTCCGCCGCCATTTCCTGCTCCATGCTCTGATAGCCGTCCACGTGTCCTCGTACGTCGCAGTCTTTGTCTAGGGCCAGCTTTTGCAGCGTCGGTTCCACTTGGGGATCGTTTGCAAATTTCGCTACAAAGTCGGATATAATTATCAGTCACGAGCTATGAGAACGAGGATTATTTGACAACTTACGGTGAGGTGCAATAATTTCCTTGAGGCACTTGGCGACTTGTATTCTAACGTTCGGCACTGCATCGCTTGCCAGTTTGAGTACATTGTTGAACACATGTTTGCGGAAGATTTTCACTTCGACACGATCAGTCTCGAGCTGCGCCGGAGGAATAGGGAGAAAGAAGAGCCCATATTAACATGATTTCCTGTTTGTTCGAAGGCGCCTGATCCGCTAGCCGATCGAACTTACCATTTTTCCGGCCGTTATCACATATGTTTGCCGGCGTCGCCAGTCACTGTAGAAGGCGAAGTGTTTGTTGAAGAATTCAAACACCTTATCGTTCTGCTGGAATTCGTGGCTACACTCCACAAACTGTTCGGAAACAGACGACACAGATAAAAAGGAAAGATGTTTAAATTAGTATGCATTACGTACGCAATAATTTCTATAGCTGACTTACCGCATCAATGCCCGCCTTGCGAACGCTATCGTACTTGTCCAGCATCAGGCGCAACGAGAGCCCGGCCAGGAAGAGGAGGCAGTTCTCCTTGCGAATCTTGGTGTGCATGCGCGCCAGTTCGACGATCTGCTGGCCGGCCAGCTCGCGGAAGCGCCAGTTCATCATACTGAGCGGCGGCTGCAGGCACATGCCGAGGTGGTTCATCAGCGTCTCGTGCTCGCAGCTGTCGATCACCTTCAGGAACTCGGCGAGCGTGCGCACCACCTCGAACTTGATATCGTCCGAGTCGAGCAGGAACTCGGTGTAGGCCGGGACCAGGTCGCGCGTCGCCTGCTCGCGCCCAATGATCAGCGCGATCTTGCTGATCGAGGCGGCCATCGTGCGCCGCACCAAGTCCTGTACGTCGGCACACAGATCGAAGAAGTAGCGGCTCAGAATGGGCCAGAACTTTTCACCGAACGTGAGCACTACGGCGGGGAAGTTGTACGCACAGTCCAGGCACAGCTCCTTGTTGACGTTCTTCATATGCAGGAAGTCCTCCAGAAGGTTCCACTCGACCTCCTCGTTCTCCCAACGGATCATCGTCTTCAGCTGCTCCGCTGCCCTAATGCGCTCCACCGTGGTCATGGTTGGCGTCACGGTACTGCTGCTGCTACCACCCGCACCGGATGTGCCGCCACCACCGCCGCTCGAGTTAGGACCGCCAGGGGATGCGACACCTCCAGCTGCACCGGACGACGATGGGACGATGTTGCCAGAGACAGACGACTGGGACTGCGGCAACAGATCTTCGTACAGGTAGATCAGTTTGTTATCCGATTCGTTGTTATTGATACTACCGTAGCTTGAGTCGCTGTCGTTCTGGTTCTCGTTGTCCTCCACCACCATGGCCGCAGACGACGTTGTGCCGCCGCTACCTCCAGAGGAGTTGCTGTTGGCCCGCGAGCCTTGCGTGAGGTTATTGTTCCGGGTGTCATCTTCCAACACGCCACCACTGCCAGCACCGGGTCCGGCAACGCAACTAACCACACTAGCAGCAGTGTTGTCAGACGACGTCTGAGTATCGCCGCTGTCACCGCTGGTCGAATGGGTGTTGTTATTGCTTGCATCCTTTCCTCCACTCCCGTCTGCATCCTTGTCGATGAACTCTAGATCGAGTGCAAGTCCCGGGCTGATGTACCAGAACTGGTGCGAGTTGAAACACTCGTCGATCACGTTCTCGTCCTCTTCGGCCGACTCCATAATGAAATCCAACGCAGCGCCATTCGCCGCCGCCGCCGCCTGATGCTTTGGATTATCGCTGTCGAAAATCACCCCGCTGGTACCGCCGCCGTCTCCATCCTCCAGTCCGCCATTATCAACGCCCAGGCTCAGGTCGGGCATGTGGTGCGAAGCGAAGTTGTCGTCCTCCGAATCCCAGTGGCCATGGTTGTCGAACGCGTCGCTACCGCCGCCCTGATCGCCCCCGTCACTGCCGGACGGGTTGCACAGCGAATGCTCGAAGTTGTTCTTCAGCGGCGAACAGTACCGCATGAAGCGGTTGAGCGGGTTCTTCTCGTCGTAGCTCTGGTTGGCGCGGTACAGGGGCGACGGCGTCGGCGAGGTGGACGCAATGGACGAGCTGGACGAAAGCGACTTGTGGCGCACGTAGTAGAAGTCGGTCAACTTCGAGATGCCGCCGCCGTCGTCCGAGGTCGAGCCGGTGGACTGACGCTGCACCAGGTGCTCCTCGACGAACACCACGGACGCGAGGTACGCCTCGATGTTGATGCGATCCTCGCTGCGCAACTTCCAAGGTTCCTCATCCGACTTCACCAGCGACAGGAGCGCGTGCCGCTGGATCGAATCCTTGAAGCGCTTCTCGTAGCTGACGAAGTTCTTCAGCAGCACGCTAGCCGCCGGCTGGTTGCAGTACGTGAGCTGCCGCGCGGTGTCCATCAACTCCAGGAACGCCTCGTCCGCAGCGTTCACGATGGACAGCTCGAGGTTCTGGTTGTACGCCAGGCCGAGTATCTGCAGCTGGGCGAACGCGGCCATGAATCGTCCCAAGTTCTGTGGAATCGTCGGAGAATGTAAGACCAACTCGCCGCCGTCCCATTGGGTCGGTGTTCACCTACCTTCAGTGCCGCCTTGATCACCCACAGACTAGTATCGAACATGAACTTCTTGTAGATCGGCACCAGCACCTTGCGGCGCTTTTCCAGCGTACTCAGCAGCGCAATGTAAGGCATCACTTCCGCGCACGCCTTTCGGACGGTCCATATGACGTCTTCGCACAGCTTCATGAATATTGGCAGCTGATGAAGAGAAGAGTGTACCACACGACGATTAGATTTCGATCAGACAAACCAGTACGTCAATGCAGCAAAAACAGTGTGAGCATTTTGTTCCGAATTGCTACTTACCAAATTTTTCTCAAACACCTCGCTGCCCAGCACTTCGCACATCACCGGGAAGGCTGTGGCGCACTCCTTACGGACGAAGTTGATCTGGCAGGTGCACATCTTCACGAAGCGGCTGTACAGAAGCTCCTGCGTCTTGGCGGTGCCTACCAGCGGCGCTATCTTCACCATCAACTAATTTTCCCATTTCACGCAAAATACCATGGGCCCCATTAGGCGAGGAGAGGACGGGGAGAGGACCATTAAAAAAAACACCAAAAAAGGGAGGCCACCCAGAAAACGAGAACGAGAAGGAAAGAAAGAAAGAAAATGGAAACAGTTAATTGAAGCATTTCAAGATGTGTAAGGCGGCAATAAAATACAGAAACAAGGTAAATGTGTTGTGCTTTATGGAAAGTTATATCATAGTATCAACTAGAATTACGAGTATTGGAACCGTTCACAGTGGACCCACCAGTTTTGCGATTTGTCAAAACGATGATAGAGTGGTTGAATGGAATAAATGTTGCTACATTGAGGGCAGTGATCACACAGCCTAGCTCATCAAAGCTGGCTGTGATATGGGAATTTCAATTTGCACCATTTCACAGCCACTTTGTGAGATAGGACGTGGCGACATCGAAGTAAAGACGACACTGTTTCGGTGTAAGGTTCGTTACGACTTGCCACAGCACACCATTTTTCGATTTTCATTTTCCTTTCCGGTTGCTGTGTCGCCTATCCTACACATGACGTTTTCGAACACTTGTTTCCGCTTTGCACAACAACAACAGAAAAACGCACGCCCACATACTGTCCAGTACAGGACTCTTCCCACCGACGAATAGGTGTCACCGTGACGCTCTTCAAAGCTGGCTGTGATATGCAAACGAACGAGAACGCATTTCACAACCACTTTGAGAGCGTCACAATAACCAAATGCTCTTCGGCAGGTAAATGAGTGTCCTAGTTTGATCACTTCATTTCGTTCTTGGCGAATTTCTGTAATTCGTCCATGCCTCTGCGCTGCGCGTTCCAAAGCAGTCAAACTCGTCAAAATGGCTGTGATATGAACTTTCGTAAAATCAACACGGCACAACCATTTTTACGACTTGACCACGGAATGTCACATGAGGGTTGGACAACAACAGGAGGTGAGATCCTCCGCTGTGTGGTTCTACAGTTTTCTCATCACTTTACCACATTTCGCACGTTTTATTGCCAGTTTACCTTTTCACTTTCCGCTTGATCCTGAAATGATGAATGGTTGGTGGTGGTGCACTTTCAAACAAAATTTTGTTCGTCCTTCGTTCAGTCGAACCATTTGCATATCGGTTTGTTCATCCGCCTTTTCCCAGCCAGCCAAAATCGACAAAAGTATAGTTTCAAAAAGAATAAAAAACAAAACCGACGAACTTTGAAATGAAAGAAACGCCCAAAAGCAAAACAAGAGAGAACTAGAACTAAGATCGGGATGTGTTTGATCACCCGACCGAGCTCATCAAAATGGCTGTGATATGAAAGTGAATTGCGGAAAACGAGTCCGGTTTATTTGGCGATAAACACATAGCCACAACCAATTGATGAGCCCAGTCCGTTGTGTGTCTGCTGTCGTTTGAATTTCATGCTACAGTTTCCTCCTCTCACCGGAACCTTCCCAAACTGGCTCTGTACTTCACCCCGCGCCTCGGGCTCTGGCTACCGCGCTTGCTAACACACTTGCCTAACTCATGGGGGGTTGAACAGGATACTCTCCTCACCGCTGTTCGGCGATCCTGTCCATCTAGCTATCGAACCCCGTGTGGTTCACGTGCGAGAAACTGCTCGAATATTGGTAGCTTGCTTTAAGGATATGCGAAAATATATATATATACAATTTGGTACTGGAGGCAGAGGAACAACTATTTGGCCGTAACTTCCCCCCCCCCCCCACCCCCACCCCCTCGTGGGGGAGACGTCGGTCGGCGGCACGTTTCGAATGGAAAGGAAGAGTGATGATGATGGCTCGCAAAGAAAAAAAAAACCAGAAAACAGAACCATAAAACTTGATCCAATCCTGCGGGGGGGATATTCCGCATCCCACACACTGATGGCACCGAAGACCAAACGCTGCAATCCTGCGATCGTTCGCTGGTTCCGAAGATGTAGTACGGTGTGATCGGGTGACGCATTGCTCATCAAAGCTGGCTGTGATAGCATTTTGGAATCACGCTAGAACAACCAGGTTTGATGCCAATGCATTCGCACCCATTTCGGCTGAGCTGGCTGACAACGAAGGACGGACCTGACCTGGCTCAAGAAGGTTTCATTTCATCGACTGGTTTCTTGACACTCTCCTTTCGGCTGCGCAGAACACGCAGGACGATTTGGTTTTTGCATAAAATTACTCTTAAAACATAAAACCCACAACCTTAGTTAACTTAAAACAGGCTGAACTGTTGCGCGTTTGCTTGCAATGAGACATTGTTCTGTTAATTGCAGGTTTTTTTATTCTCGAAATCGTCAATGTTATATAATGATAAAATATTATAAACGTAACTATAGTAAACAACAAATAAATGGTGAACACGTTTCCCGAAATGTAAGTAAACAAAAACAAAAAACTCCACCACCGACCATGTCATCCTTACATAAACTTATATGATTAACTCCTATAAACCACAATACTGTTTCTCATTTATTCGTAAACTACAAGTAGCATAAGCCGTCGCACACCACACACCACAACAAAACGGCACACAAGAACACGAAAACACACACACACCGGAGGAGAGGCCAACGGGGAAGTCGCGTTGATGCGTCGGAGAAGCTGCGAGGGGGATGATGGCATGTGATCAGTCATTAATACTATTTTGTATTTATCAACATGAAAGACAAGGTAGTGAGATCTACCAGTACTAAACCAGCGCCACAGCAGCAAAGTCGGGGCGCCACTATCTCACTACCCATGTCTTTCTTGCAGACCAAATACAGAAGGGGGTGAGCGTGATCGCCCGCCAGCAACGATCGGGATGCGGCGCCGCGGTGGGTGGTGTTCGAGCACTACTGCACCAATCAAATCAACTAACTAACCAGCCGTCACCACACAGTCAGACACACACACACACACACACAGCGCAGGTTGTTCGAAAGCATCGACTGTAGACGAGGGTTGCACCAGCAAACCGAACTTGGCCGATCGTCCCCTTTACGGGGTAGCAATGTATAACTACGATCTTACACTCTACGTTTATGATTGCACCTCGGAAGCATTACCGCACAAACACATCAACAAAATGATCTTTTGCGTACTTGCTCCTGGTCGAATCACTTGCTTACACTACTAGTACCATAGTCAACTACCTGCACCACCAACCACCCTATCAAACTTATGGAACTATTTTCAAACTAAATAAAATACAATAAGTTAACCAACCGACTTTCCTCGAAGGGGTTGAAGAATTCTCGACAAATTTCAGTAATGCACTCTTCCTTTCAAAATAACATGAAAAGTAAAAAAAAAAGCTTCCTTGCAACAAGATCGACGTTAGCAAGGGGAGCAACAAGGGTTTTAGGCATCCTGCGCCCAAGGGTGCAAAAGAAAAAGCCGCGTCTTCAGCAAGGGAGGGGATAAATAGGGCGTGAAGGAAATGGAGAATCAATACATTTATTGATATCGTTAGCATTTCACATGATGTTCGCATAAAACCGAGCAGCAACTTCGTCGGCGGCAGTAAAGGACGCTAAGGACGCGCACATCTTCCACCGACAGGGGGTGGGGTGGAAGCGTATGTCAGCAGCGATAGGAAAAGACCATGCAGAAGACAGGGAGGAGAGGATTATGAAACCTGGTTCTAAAAGACGGATGACAAAAGGAAAGGACGAATGCAGTTTCACGCCAGACGTCAGTTCTGATGCACCACCGTCGTCGTCGTTGTCGAGTCCTTACACGACACGGAATATGTCGAGTGTGTAACATCCTAATGTTGCCGACGAATGGAACCTCATCCCAAACACGACTCGACGGGTGTTCGTCGTGTCCTGCCGCTCTCTCCTTGCCTACCTTCTCTCGATTATTATTACTGTTATTATCACATGTTAGAAGTGAAAATGTCCTTGCATGGCGGGTGCCCGCACTCCGACGACACGAGACGGCCAAAGGAGACATCACATCGCGTCCTATCAACCTCGTCATGGAGTGAAGGACGACAGGAACACATCCAACTTTTTCTTTGCTTCCCGAGGGATGGCGGCGAATGAAGGGTTTGTCGAGCTGCATCTGGCGTGATAGCACTATCACTCGACCCAGCCCTACACGATGGTGTCGCCCAGTTCGCTACGCCCACAAACCTCTCTGCGTGCAATAGCTGCCTGCCTGCTCTGAAGAAAAGCTGCCATCATCCTGATGATATGTCTTCATTGTCGTGAAATTTTCCGGAGAACTGTAAGTAGGACTCCGCCGCTGTCCCATCATCGTAGAATTCGCGGAATGCTCCACCCACCAGTGGAAGGGGAGGAATAAATGTTCATCCCATAAATTGAGGGTAGGAAAATACGATTAAATACAACGAAATGGGTTCCTGCGCCGATGATATCCTTGCAGCCGAGCGAGACGAAAGCAAACAAACAAGCTCATGAGAGTGTGCATTACTGGAAATTGTGCTTAATAGAACCTAACCTGGCTAGTCTACCCAACACCTTATACCTTTTAACCTTTGACCTACGGAAATAAATTTAAATAATAATTACCTACGCCGATTCGGCGGTAACCAAACGAACGAACGTCGTCCCTTTTCTGTGTTTATGCAGCACTATTTATGCCGATGATGTCGCCTTCACTGTTACTCACACACGGCACACGTTCGCAGGGAAAACAATTACACTAGGAACCACCGGTCCACCTTTTCCAGCAACAAGGTACGCACAGCGCGTTGCTAGTCACCAACCTATGCGTTTATTTAGTTTCGATCGATATAGCATCCACAATATCAAAGCATCAACACAAACACACACACAACCAAAATAGGGGGGAAAAAATGGGGGCACGATCCATAGAATAATGTAGAGGGAATGGAGAGGACGTGGTCGTGAGTGACAACGGAAATAATGCATTCGCTGCGGAAAAACTCCGATGGACGATCGTCTGGTTGCGCTAGAGTTTGGGGTGGGGCAGGATACTTACATGGATGTAGTTGGTGCACATGTCCATGAACTGCTCGTTGATCGGCTTGCTGACCAGCTCCTCGACGATGTTCAGCTTGATCGTGGTGTCCCGGTCCAGGTAGCCCTTCTCGATCAGATACGTCAGCGATTCGAATGTTGCCGCACGGACCTGGAAAAGGTAATGGAAAACACAATTGTAACAATGGCAAGTTTCAAAAAGGTTTTGCCCGCCCACACGATTGAAAGCTTTCCAAACAAGGATTCAACTTCCGTACGCTTGAAAAATCTCACAATTTTCATATTATTTTAACATAAGGGTTAGCCCCCTCACGTTGTCTTCCAGTGACATTCCTATTTCAAACAAGTGTTTTCCCTGGAGGCCGTGCTCGTGCAGCAATTAAAAGAAGGGCCACTTCTTACGTGACTACAGCCGCCCAGTCATCAGCACATAAATAGTTCAGCAGGACGTACGTTTTAAACTCATTTCACTTAGCAAAAAAAAAAAAAAAATACAACGGAAATGACAAAATACTAACCCAACGGGTTTCTCGGCCTTTCAACTCCCATTCAGTTAATTTGATTTACTTTGTTGTGGCCAGCACCCAGAACACCCAGAGCGACAAGTGGGTGGTAGTATTCAACGAGACTCCTTGCTGGCCTGGCTCAAAAGCTCAGAAAAGAACAACTTTGCATGTTGCATTAAATCAAGGGTTAAGGAGGTACGTACGGTACCATACTCTGCTGCTTCATATTATTGCTTGGTTTTTTTTCTTTTGCTTCAATCAACAGGTAGTAGTAGTAGTACTGCTAGACACGAGAATTACTCTCGTAAACGCGTCATTTAAAAGCTCATTCCAGAAGGGGCTCAAAAGTCCCGACCGACCACCTATTGCTTCCCGCTCCTTGGTGTGTGCTGCCCTACGTGTATTCACAGCGCGCCTGGACACGGCAAGGACAGAACATTATGTAACGCAAGGCACACACACACACACGCCCCGAGTGCCCCAGCCGTACAAAAGGTTTCCTCCCGTCCAACACTGTCTCCCCGACGTGGCCACCCCGAACGGAGCTGGAGTAGAGAAGAACTCACAGGAGCACGGAAAGCGCACATAAATATCCTGCCTTCACGGCACGGCACGGCAGCGTATGCCGGAGGAGGATGCTCTCGGAAATGTAATCATAAACCGGGCAGCAGCTTCAACCATACGCTGCTGCCACATACCCAAGAAAATGCTAACGAACAACGGCTAGATATGCGTATGAGAAAGTGAGCGTGATAGAAAGAGAGGAGTCAGGACAGTGCTGCTGCTCTGACTCCTTTCGCTGGCACACGGTAAGTGGAAGCTTTTCACAAACCACCAGAAGGCTTCCTTCTCCTGTTGCCCCCGCCGCGCCCGTGTGAAATGGGGCGTGAACTGTAGATGGGCGGAAAAACTAACAACGCCAACGAAATGTGACGACGACGACGACGACGACGACTGCCTGGAACATCCGGGTTGCGGGACGAACTGGAGCGCGATGGAGGAGCGCATACCTGGAAGAAGGAGTTGCTCGCTTCACTCCGTTCGTTTTCCTCGGTGCTGCCTCCTGAACACCAGAAAAGCGGAAGGAAAACTTACGAAACTAACGATTGTGCCGGTCCTGCGCGTGGACGCGGTGGGGAAAAAATGAGGAAGGAGGGAGAGGGGGGGGGGGTGGGGGGCGAAACGTCATTTTTATTGGGCGTGAAAATGAGTGTTGATTACTGGTCTCCTTTATGAGCCGGGTCGATCCACAGCTGGCGCTGACGAAGGGCGAAGGACGTATAGTATGTTGTTGAAGGGCGACACAGTTCTTGACTTTTATTCAATTCACACGCACACCCCATAAATGTAATCCTCCCAACCTGGTGCCCCGGATGTGTTGGAGTGTATCGGAAAGGGCGCAAGCGGGCGAACGAACGGTTTCACAGATGGGACACAGCATCTGTTCCACTTTGTCATCGCGGTTCCAAAAGGAGCTTAGGACTTCTATGCATTCGTACGAATGATTCGAAAAACGAAATGGGAAGAGAACTGGTACTTACATTCGGTTCGTCTGTCAGGTAACGGACGATGATCTGCACGATCTTCTCCAGGAAGGCTATGCTGAATATGCTCTGCTGGTCCTGGTCGCGGTTGAACCAGCTGGCACAGTACTTCTGCAGCCAGCAGGCCAGATACAGCCGTACGGATTCATCTGCAAAGGAAACAACGAAGCGGTGGTGAAAGGTCAGTTTTTGCACGACAATGTAGAATAAACATTTATAAATCTATGTAAAACGGATCAAGTTTCGTCCGTCCGTCGTATCACAACGCATCGTAGCTAACATGTAGCAAAAATGAACGCAGCAGGTGAACGCCGGGGTGTCCTTGCGTACATACATTCCCACGCCTTAACTTGCTGATTTTCATTTCGTCTGTGACGAGAAAGAGAGAGAGAGAGTGAGAGAACCTCGTGTTTGCTTTTAATTTCGAGTCAATTTTATGGGAACTTCTTCGGCCCGTCTCGCTAACCAGCATCACATCAAGGATCACACACCTCACCCAAGGACATCCGACGTTTGGTTGGAAAAATCAATTTCCCTGTCGTCGTAAAAAATAAGAGACGCACGTTACGTTAAAAAAGCATTCCTTTTGTGAAACTAATTAAATTTGATTTGATAGTGCAAGGCAGTATTCTTTAGCTACTGACAACGAACCAGGGGCTTTATAAGAAAATGGCTCCTTAGTTCCGATGAGCAACAAAAATTAACCATTTGAAGGGGGTTCAGTTCGAATGAATCCTTGTGTCCCAACCTAGGACACGCTGACGAGGCTCCCTTCTACCATTCGACAAAGTTTTCCCGTCAACGTAGTATTATTTTGCGCTTGTTCCTTTGCAATCCCTTTGATCTTCCCAAAACGCAGAGCGGCGGCCCCCACCCCCTATGTTGGTGGGTGCTGACACATAAATAATGATCAAAAGCTAGCACGAAAAAGGTACTTTCACCTCCTCCGCAAGCAGGTATGCCACGGAGGGGGAGAGAAGCCAAAGGGATCTACCTAGTCCGCCCACCCCCCAATACAGAGAATGTGGAATCTCCACAAAATTCGCCGGAGCAAAAGCGTCCAAAAGGTCCTTTGGGGAAATTCCCACACACGGCTGCGTGGAGTTGATGGAAATTACTGGAAATCCTCTAGGGAGCCCTCTCCCAGCAGCCACTTGGGGGGAACCGCCCTTTCGTCCACTTTGGCGGTCGTCGGTCGTCTTGGTCGTATGTGCTGGCTATTTTCCCACTCGCATTCCCTCCCAAGCGAGTGCTACCCCGGCGAAGCTTTGTGTAATCGACAAGCCAACCACCACCGCCCATTCGGTGAAGCACCATCACGGCATCCTCCTCCCTTCCCTTCTATGGGTCTTTTCCCCCGGTAGGAAAATATTATCTTTTTCGAAAAGTAAATTCAGCAAACGCGACTGCTATTCGTTCGGGTTCGGGTGATGTGAACAGCGTCGGTGGGCTGAATGGGAGACCACTATGGACACACTGTAGAGGTCGTATTCTAGGCTAGGACGCATTCGACTAGAAGCGAGCGAGATAGTGTTAATAAAGTAAAACTAGCGAATACACCAGCGGAATTGTAGAGGAAATGAACGAACTGGAGGGAAGTGGCGGACTATGCTGGGCGAAGCCACACAATTTTGGTAAACCGTCCTCCAAGCGGCCGGTCAGGGGAAGGCAGGGGAAGTCTAGGAGGGGGAGCATCGTGTTGCTGTTATGGGGCGGGAAAACGCCTAAAACAACCATATTACCTCCACCCAGATCCCTCACGGGTGGGGGGACGGGGGCAACAACCTGTGGTAAAAAACAACAAATCAAAGTTTTGCATGAACTCTAACATTATCTCTTTGCGTCACCACGTTGTTGCCCCTCGCCTTCCCCTCCCCTAAACGCCCGCTCAACACTGGGCATAGTTTTCCTCTGTTCCTGGGCAGCACCATCCGCCACCTCGTCGTGGGCGCAGCCGTTAAATTACTGCCAGAACACAACCCACCCATCAACCGACGAATATTTGCTAAAACTTTAAAACCACCAACCAACTAGCATCCCCGCGCTGATAGCTTGGTTCCGAAGGATTTTGGGGTGGGATGAATGATGGAGAAAGGGAGACTATCTCATTGGGAATTGCATAATGGTTGTCGATAACAAATAGGGCAGAGTAGCATAAGCTGCACACACGAGTAGTTGTTCATCTGTCGAAAAAGAGATGATGCAAGTGTTCCCCTTCGAAAGAAGATTGCAGGCTAATGACGAAAAATTGTATGAAACAGTGAAACTAATCCATCCCTTTGTCCATAAATCGTGTAAGTAGTTTGTGGCCAGTTTATCTCCAATAGTCCCACCGTTCTATCAACATGGGTTTGAAGAAGAATCATCTGTTAGATAATCTATAAAAAAAAATCCAATTATATTGCTATATATGAAGTGCACTGCGCCGAGCGCCCCATTTTGTTGCCCCATTGAAATTTCGTGAAATTTTCCCACGAACTGTACATATGTTTTTCCGAGGATCTTTTCTGCAAACTGTTACCACATCAACAGGCGCGCCGGAGCTGGACATTTAAATGTGAGCCGAACGGAGATCACATCCCACCGGAAGCCAAACATTTCCGAGCTAGAGAGCCAACAATTCGTCCTGTGTGTGTTCCCCCATACACACACACACACACACACTTTTCAGAAGAGATGCGGAGGAGAGTCGACGAGATGGTGTACTCCACGGGTCCTTCGAACGGAGGGACGATCATCGTCAGGACACCCACACAGAAAGGGCGCACGTACACACAGAGGAACATGAATTTTCTCTCACAACACACACCCAAACACACCCGCCTGAGAAAAACACGGGAGCGCGGACGATGAGATATGAGATGCCGTTATCCTTGTGCCACCGAAACCTTACGTTGGTTGATTGTAGTGGTACCGGAACGAGGGTGATGTCCCCTTAGAGTATGGGCGTGTGGGTGAACGAGTACGAAAGTGAGAACGATAAGCGGCGAAAAGTCCGAACGCGTTTCACAACGATTGCGGTGCAGAGTTTGTTGTTGCGCATTATGTCTCTTCGTGTCCTGTGGAGAACTTTTCCCTTTCGAGAGGAGATCTCCTATCAACCGACAGGGAGATAGAAATAGAGAGAGAGAGAGAGAAAGTGAGAGGGAGAGGGAGAGCGCGCCAGCGAAAGTGGACACTACACCCTAAATCGAGGTTATGTCATGTCCGTTTTGACAGAACCGGGGGGGTGGGTGGGAAACCTGTTCTGTCACCCACAACAGATGGGTTGTAAAAAGGATGGAATTTTCGGACCCGATCTGTTATCCTGGGTTGTCGTGGATGCCGCCCGAACGCATCCGCCGCTGTGTGGATGGTGTGCCAATTACCAGCAACATTACCTTATCCCGATGTTTTCCTCCGGTGCTATAACGATCCTCTGCACTGTTGAAAGTATTTCACAACTCGCGGCTCTGTCACAAACGTCAACGATTCCCGGACGCCTCCGTTGCCCAGCAGCGACCGTTGCCGAGTGAACTTCGCCAGATGAAAATGCATCGGAGTTCACCGTTCACGCCCTTAAGACTTGACACACCCTCAGTGCACTTCTCCTCTCCGAGGGCCCGTGCGGCAAAGCGAACACACCACACCGGGGGAACCTTCTTGGGCAATTTCTTCCAACTTGAAAACCCCACAGAGTGACGATGGTCAGCACCAATTATCCTGCCGCTGCCATCGATGGCGAATCCTTCGGCTACTTCGCACCACAAGAACGTGCCTATCGCTTTATCACTATCGCTTTCCGGGCGGGCGCAGCCTGCTCTGCAATCAACCATTTTCCCACTGAGACGCTGCGGCTCTGCTGCTTCTGCTGGTTGTTCCAGTTCCAGTGCGAATCGGTGTGCAGCTGCGTTTCTTGTAGCAACAGCTAAATGCCATCAGCATCCTTCGCTGCTCCACATACTGGGGCGGGGGTTGATGAGTAACCGGTGTCCATGTAGTGGTGGTGACTGCTTAGCGGTGTGGAGAGTAGCAGCATCCTGGATGTGCTACCCTCTGCGGTGCGAGTAGTGCTGACGCCAAGCGTGCACACGCCCGCCTAAAACATTCCAGCGCAGTTTAGTGGTACTACACAGCACACCCACAAGGCACACGAATACCGATCAAGAACTCTCACCTTAGTGATGAGTTTTAGAGAGGAGTAAGAGGCTTTTTTGCTCACCCGTTCTCGATATGTGCGGTCCGTCCTGGTGGTCTCCAGTTCGGAGTTCGCACGGCTCACCACACAGCATCCTTCCATTCACACTGACGCACACACATATGCTGACGGAATGGCCTACGATTAGAATATGGCCGTATTAAGCAAGCGTATTCCCACGGTACACCCGTGACTACTTAAAAACGGCGTAACCGTACTTCTCACAGGACTCTTGAGAGGGGTGTACATTTGAGAAGTTCGTATGAAGCGAAGCTCTTTCTCATTTCTTCACTTTCGCTCTCTGTTTGGTCAGTGATAAGAGATAAGACAAACCGGACCACACCATTATGTATGTCCAGCACAGTTCCTCCTGTCGGCACTTTACAACGGTGAAGGATACAACGTACATAAGGACCTTGATGCTTATAGGTGGTGAGTGTGAATCTGTGTATGGGCGATTGAAAAACCCGAGACACGAATGGTGGTGGTGCAAGGATAATTGTTCACACAAACGATCTCCTGCGAACTGTGGGAGTGTTTTGTTTCAACTATGGAAAAATTTGTTGTCTGAAAACAGTTTGTCTGAAAAATTCAATAGCTTCTGCCACCATGATATCACCCCCGTATATGAAATACAACATGAACTACAAATTCTTCGAAAAGGAAACACAAAACCCACAGCGACCGAATTCGCTCGGAATCCTTCCATGAAGGCGAGGCAAATGCCAAGATGTGGGATGGAATAAATTACATCTTCAATATAGAAGAACCGAATGTTTGAGAGTTACAGGATTGGGAACGTCTTTTTTCTCCCGCACCCAAAAAAACGTTAGAACTTTTGTTATGCTATTCGCCGGTATTGTGGGACGGTTGTAATTTCCATTCATGGAAACGGCATCCGCAAAATTCGTGCGAATTTTCTATAGCTTTTCACGTCTCCCCACACAGCACGCCCATTCGCTCTGTTGTTGTTTACTGTTTCCGACCCGTGCAGGCTCGTTTCCACCCTACGACCAACCCAGATGCAAACACTAACACACCAAAATGCTGTGCAGAGAGGAAAAGCCCCAAGAGATTGATTTCACCATGACGACGACGACGACGACGACTTGGGTTGGAAAAATCTGTAATTTCTTCAAGATTTCTCCGGGTGTCGCACTTTGGCACGATTCTTTCCTCCTTGCACGTACACCTTCTCGAACGTAGCGCGTCATGCCATCTTTTTCGGTGTGGTGGTGAAAAAGTTTCCCAGACCCGTACGGGGAAGATTCGGAGAGCGATCTCCTAGAAAGAGACCCCCTACAGCAGTTTTCCGAGTAGTGTTTGATGGATTATTACGTAAACGGGGTATGGCTTGGGAAATATCCTTGGCCATTTTTTAAGGAGCACCACAAGTGAATTTCGAAATGGTTTATTCAGTGTAGAGTTACTGATAAACATTTGAGTAGAGTTACTGATGAACTATTTGATAGATAAGCGGAGTAAAATTAAAACAGTTCACATTCATCACGAAAACAGGAACTACCAAATTTACTGGTTCCGAGGATTTACTTCGTTTTTTTTCATATTTAAATGTACGCTACTCAGTTTTGTGGTTGAAAAGCGCAAAAAATAATACACATACAGCCAAAACCCACGCCGGACACAAACAGAACACCGAAGGCTCGCACATCTTCCCGGCGAGAAGCAGATGACAGATGGCGCTCTTTCTCGACCCATTCTCTCGTAGTCAACCCCGGGGAGATACTCGCAAAAGGACGACTCCAGCAAAAATCAACAACGTACACGAAGGGGTGGGG
>JAOEFI010000006.1:25368365-25384269 GCA_034621735.1 Anopheles plumbeus
GTAGGAAAGTAAAGTAATATTCGGGAAGCGTAGTAACATTTCCAGGATATGTATGGAATGGAGTCTCGTCCGTCCGTGCGTGGAAAAGAATCCGATGAGGGGGAATGCTTAACTTCAAGTTGTAATGAAACGAAGTGTCCCTGATCTCGACAGCAACAAAATGCTCATTGAAAACAACAATTATATCCTGCATCCTACATTTGTTTCATCCTTTTTCTGTCTAATGCATTTCCTCTCATCCCTACCGCCGGTTTGAGGGAAGGAAGGAATTTCCCCGAAAGACTCTACAGCGCAGGAAAGCGAAATCGATTAGTTCGGAAAAATTTAACCATCGTGAAATTAGCAGCGAATGTCCTCTCAAATCCTAATAGTTTGGTCTGACCACCTTGTGTGTATGGACGGGGAATTTTTCACACGCTTTTCTGTGGAGAAGGGGAGAGAACGAGAAAAACAGAGATGACGCAGAGGGAGTGAGATGGAATGATGTCCCCCAAAAATTGCTCTCTTTTTTATTGCCCGCGAAGAGAAATACGAACGCGGCCGAAAAAAAAAAACGTTCAGCCACGCTCAGCGCGCTCGCTCGCCCTCTTTCTCTGTCTGGCGCACGGAAGCGGCGTGCAACACAAAATGGCGGCCGTACAAACGACTACCAACGCAAGCAGCGAAATAGTTGGACCGATCAGGACGAGAAGAGCAGCAAACAAACGAAAATTAAAGTTGAAATAGAAGAAACGGGACGATGCACGAACGCAATGATCAAGAACGGGTCTCGCTCGTTCGTTTGTGTGCGTGCCGTCAGGCGAGACGGAGATGGAGACACACATGGTTAGAACGCGAATGAACGAGTGAAACGGAGTGGTGGAAACGACTTCTTTCCCTGCGGCGCGCGTTTGGTTTCCGATCGACTGTACTCGACTCAAAGAAATGGAGAAGCGCGCGCGTGAAACGCAAGACATTTTTCTTCGCCAAGAAAAATACCACTCATTTTTCAAGCTTCCGGTCGCATCCGCTTCTTCTCAAACAATCATTTGGTAAAAAATGACGCCCAGTGCCACCAAAAACATTTGAAATAAATTAGTGGAATCCCCTGATGAATGTATTCCGGAAAATATGGTTCCAAACCGCTATTTACTGCGCGTTTTCTGAAAACTGAGTCTATTCTCCGTTTTCCTCTTTACCGACCGGATCGGTTGCTGGAATTCATTCTCCTTCGCCACGTTTTCCCGAGCATACCCTCCTCCCTCTTCGACCACCGGCAGCAATCGCTTCGCTTTACCTTTTCACACCAATGCCCAACAAGCTGCTCTAACCCATCATCCACCAATCCATTTCCCCTCCGAGAGCGAGAAGAATGCGCATCAAGAAAGCCTCGCGCACACCACACAGCAAACTCTTCCAGCGAAACCATCCGGACCGTATACACATTTGCCGGATCGAAGAACGGCAGACAGATGGAGATGTGTTGGTCCCGCTTACTCCAACGTCATTACTTTTTCTCCACACGCTTCTTTTTATTCGTCTGTCTCGTCGCGTCTTACTTCTGTTCTTCCCTTTGCCCAACCAAGTCCAAAGTCGCCACCACCCCGGCAGCAAACAGTGTTGCCGGCAGCAGCGCGCGCGGTGGTAATGTCGAAAAATAACAGGTACTACCAACACGAAGAAGGCAAAGAGCTCAATCGCTCGCCGCTGCACACACGCACACGGTAGAAAAAGAAGAAAATGAGGGGTTCTGCGAACGCGAAGACCAGACGGTCGCAGACGTCGTCGTGGTCTCTGCTCCGTACGTTCCTCACTCTTCCCGACGCGGCGAATCGCGTTTATTTCTACCTCTCGATAGCATGTGGGCTAGAGCAGGAGGAAGGAAGCATGTGTCTTGCCGCTCTAGTCTCATTTCACTATTGCGTACCGCGCTCTATACACACACGTTGTGTGGCTGCATGCGCGAGAAAGAGAGGGATAGAAGTGCCAGTAAATATGTACGGAGCGCGTTTTCTGCTTGTACTACCAGACGTTCCTCTACCTGCCCCACAGCCCCCCGAAGAAGACATTGCTGCGCAGCGCTGTGCGCGTCAGCCAAAAACCGGGGCACTACACACAAAACACAAGCTCTATCTCCCTCTCCCTCTGTCTTGCACATGCATCCATACAATGTTGTTGCGGTGTGTGAGTAACGCACAACCGTCCACGGCGGACGTACGGGCGGGAAAAAAATTCTTAGGATTGGATCGTTTTCGGTTTGTGTCGCCGCACTTGGGTTCATTCTTCCAAAGCTTCTTCCGCTTTTTCTTAGCGGCCACCGGGGGGAACCAGAAAAACAGCCATCAAGGAATTGAACGGAAACATCCCGTTTCCTATCGTTCTGTCGCGCTCGACGATTTTCTGTCTCTCTGCAGCAATAGACAGAGCAGCGGGTTAAGTACCCGACGGGTAGCGCGTGCCTTTACATTGCACATATTTTCTTCGCTCGCTGGCGAAACATGGAGCCGCCAAGCCACACCGGCAACACCGCACACCACCCGGAAGAAACACACAAACGAACGTTAGCTGGACTGGTGGTGCCGTCCGTCAGCTTAGCTCCCGAAACCGACGCAATAAACAACCGATGCTAGTAGCAAAACAAAACTCACCTTCAACGATCTAGCGCTAGCACTCGCACGTGCGTTTACAGTGCACCGTTAGTGTGCGGACTTCTGCATCCTTCCATCGATCATCATGACTATTCCATTCAATCATTCGTGACACCTCTTCCCGCTCGCTCACACTCGCCGTTCGTTTTTTTTTTCCTTTCCGCCGTTTCGCGTTCTTCATCGCTCACAACGTCTTATCGGGCCGTGGTTTCATTTTTTCCGTTTTTTACTCGAGTCGACATCAGCGAACACAAGCAAACTGCTGCCCAAAAGACAGCGGCGCGCGCTGTGGGCTGCGGTGTGTAAAGAGGGGAGAGCAAAAATGGGCGCGCGCGCAAACGCATTTACAACTTTCTTCTGATAGTGTACTGAGGAGTAGAGAGGGACGGAGTACACCCGTTTCTTTTCCGTCCACAACATCCCCGCGCGCACCCGTACGCACCTATATATCGTGCCGCGATTAATCCATTTGTTTTTTTTTTGCACCCATCAACACATTTTTCACGCCGCTGGTCGGTCGGTCACACAGGAAAATGTTACATATCCTCGCGTGGAAAAGTAAACTCAAACGACAAAACACGCAGCATTTCCACAGCGGCGACGGTCCGAAGAAAAACGCCCTTTGCTACTCCAGGCAGCTGCTGCTCCAAGGCCACACCGCACATCACACAGCCGTTTGCTTGCTCTCTTTTTGTTTCTCTCTCGCTTCTTCACGTGCCCAGCCGAATCCGGAAGTCGGCCGAAAATTCCATCAGGTTGATGAAGATGCTGCCGGCTGCCTGCTGCTGCTGGCTTTGCGCGGCAGCCGATTCTTTTCGCCTGCTGGGGGTTCGAGCGCCCCCCGGCGGCAGAAAGAGACGAAGGATGTGCGGTTCATCATCGATATCACGACACCGAAAACCGCCGTTATGGTACACACAAGCGCACACGGCCACGGCCGCGACGGTGGAGTGGCGCTGGTGCGGCGTGCTTCAGATATACGGAACAACACACTACCATCCATCACGATCCGCTTCTCTTCATCCGTCCGCCAACGGATGAGGCCAGAACGGCCAGACGAACAGTACCACACACACCACCGTGCCCAAGCCGCCATCGCCGTCTCGCAGCCACCTTTGAAGCGGGCGCGCAGGCAGAGCACGCTTGGATCGTGGAGCGAGGAGGCATCGGTGCGGCCGGGCGTTTCGGGCGAGCTTTTCATTTTCTTCTTCGCCGAATATCTATCTTTTGCCCCCGCGGCAGCCGCACTGCACACTTCGTTTCATGTTTAGGTTTCGTTTTCCGATTCGATTCAACCATCATCCGGACGAAAGTGTGCGGAAGGCGGCGGGGCAGTGTGGCGGGCGGCGGGAGCCACTAGAGCACTACACACCACCGTAAAACCGTACCATATCACACCGCAGCACACACTGCAATCGACCCGCGCGATGGCTCCACACGGGCATACGGGGTCGCACTCGCGCGCGCGGCTGATGGTAATCCGACGGCGTACGATGCCAACAACGGCGACAATTCATTAGCACTTCATCATCATCGTCGTCGCAGTAGTGTAGGCTCAGCCGTCGTCACGGTGAACCCGAAAATATTGCGTTTCCGCGCGACAACGGCGACGGAGCGACACTGGCCGCAACACGGCGACGGCAGCGGCCACCGCCGACGATGGTGACGATGTCATAGCCACCATTTTCTTTTACCGCGCACACCACCAACCACTTTCGCTCTGGCTGGCTACACACAAACCCAATGCCCGCCGCACGGTGTGTTGTTTCCGAGAAGCACTACACGCAGTTCGGTCCTGTTCCAACGTGCAGTCCGGAAAGTGGACCGGCGACGCAGACGGCAGTGGGAAAATTTGATTTTCATCGAAAATTCGTAGCATTCACCAGAGAACGCGCGCACGGGAAACAAAAACGCGCTATCGTTTTCAATGATTTTTGTTTCTACGCAGCCACATTTCTAACTGTCGAAGGGCGGTTGGAATTGAACCACTGTTGGTGTACGCACACTCACTTTTTTCCAATTGCATGCGCAATTTTTAATTACAAAAATACTATAATCCCGCAAAAAAGCGCACGCGGTACCTCCGCCGCCACTAACGCATCTAGGCAAACTGCGAAGCTTGTGTCTGTGCAAGACCGTACAGACTGCCGACGCGCTCTCGGTTTCGGCGATTCCATAGTGAGACGATCGTGCCGTTCTGACGCACAGAAAACCTGGGGTCAGCCACTCGCCCAACCTCTCTTTCCCGCAAACGCGCGGTAATTCTCTCGTCCGCGTGCTAACGCACACTCTCTCAAACGAACGCGCGAGAGAGAAGAAAAGTGCGCGGCGATCTCTCGGTAGCGCGACGAGACTGCAACATCAAAATCTAACGTCTGCAACATCGCGTGCGTTAGAAAAAATGATCAGAATGGGTGGTTTTTTCAGGGGGTGTTTTCAGGGGTTAATTCTTGTACGAATTCCGCGAGAATTACGAATGACGTCTAACGGAGACACCTGCGCAAACTTTTCTACGTTGTATTTAGTATATTTTACTCGAATCTCCCTAAACCGCTTAAGCCATAGTTTTTTTACACTTCAGTATAGATCGATAGGAGCCCCAGCACGCCTCGACAGCCTCGTCGGAATGTCCATAGTTTGGTGGGTTTTAGTGGAAAAGTGAAAAGTACTGGCAGTGAAGTGCCCGCACAGATAGGGCGAGAGAAACCGCAAGGCAGGGCTTAGGCTGGAGCCGCCAGGCCGTCTGCTGCGTCAATGCCGCGGGTCGCTTTTCCACCCCGAAGAAGGCACTTTTCCCGACACGTCGTTTGTCAACAAGTTGTAGATGGCAATCTGCCGGGTGCCGTGGTGTGTAATTAAACTAATTAACAAGCAATGTTCCAACGACTTAATAAAAGCCGAAAGTTGTTGGGGCGGGGGGCCTTTCTCCCGGCGGGGACAAGATTGCAGAAGGGCGGGAAGCGTTTAAATATGTACTACCTGTTGGCGCCTTATGAAATCGTTATGTACCGTTTAAAATCACTCACTCACTCAAACTTAAGTGATCACCAAAGCATGATATGGCTTAGCCGTTTCTGCAAGTCTGAGATTTCGGGCTTATGTTTTTGATAACATTGTTTGCAGAACGCACGGTGTGCAGAAATACGGGTGCCAAAGCGTTTACTTCCACTGCATAATGATAATGGACCATTTATTTTGAAAGATTTCATCAACCCAAACCCCTCCGCTGCACAACGCGGGCCACTGCTCTAGGGACACGCAGGGCACGAGATTCTGGATTTTGCTTCCGGTTCGAGTCTGGATCCGAAAACTGGCAACGTAAGAAGCCATGCTTCTTCATAAATAATTCATCTTACACTTCGCACTCCTAAGAGCGACGAAGAAATGGCACCAAGAGGTCTACGGGAGGCCTGTCTTCGCACCTACCATAACCCATTTTTTGGCCGATTGGAGAAGGGATGGGCTGAAAGGCCGGGAAGCGCCTGAAAATGCCTGCTGGTTTCTCCCCAATAGAGCACTTTTTCGGTTTTTGTTTTGTTTTCGCTAATGAGTGAATCGTGCAGCGGTTTAAGATGTTAAACAAGAGATAAACCCGGCAGCAAGCAAACCTCACACATTGCGGGGTCAACGGAGGTCAGACCCGGGCCGCGGCGGACGGCAGGCAAATAGAGACCGCAAGGAACTAAGCGCAAGCCGCCCCACCTGACCACGGCATCGCCCCTTCCGCCACCGCCCCCTCGACAACGATCGCGATCCATCGAGTCCGGACTATTGGTGGCAAATTAGCAAGTTTCGTTTGACGGTGAAAAATGACGACGAATGAAATATAAACGGAACCAGAAATGGGCCACCCTCGGCGACGTTGTATGGGAGATGTGTTATGCGGGAGAGGCGAAAAGGGAGAGGATTCCTTTTTTCGTCTGCTGCAAAATGACCATCGGCTGCATTAACTCGGGTGAAAAGTAGGAAAAAGTTAGCGAACTAATTATCGGTTTATTAGTCAGTGCGCGGTTGAGTTCAAGAGTTTGAGAACGACGTGCTGACGTTGATAGCCAAAGGTAGATAGTAAAACGACGCAAAATACGATGAAGTACGAAATGGGGAAGGTAGTAACGCAGTCTTGTCAAACGTTTTTACGGCCAATAACGATGTTCTAAACAGTCTTCCAAAGAAAATCAAAAATGAAATTAAAGAATACAAGAACTAAACTAGAATACTACAACCAACGAGTACGGAACTAAAGAATCCGAACCAATAAGCCATCTTGTGGGTCCTTTTCGTCTAAGCAAGTGTAATCTTCAAACTATTTCCACGCGCCGTCACAATCGCGCCCCGCCCGCCAGTAAGTAGTTGTAAACACCCTGTTATCTCGTGTCAGTTACAACAATCTTCAAATCCCAAGGCTGGAAAGAGCCAACTTCACACATTTTGTTTTAAACGTCCGACGGCCCTTGGCAAGCGCCCTCTCGCTCGGCCTTTCTGCGTCAATTGATTCCGATGATCACAGCACGCGGCACAGGGCGCACAAAAGCCCATGAAAGAATATGCTCGAACGGAACCGAATCCAACCGGAACCAGCGGATGAACCACGACGGCGGAAGCCTTCCGAAACGTCCCTCACAACGGAGCACAACGCAGAGGAGCATGCCAAACGGCAGCAAGGGCAATGGAAAGAACGACAATCTTGCCATAAAAAAGACCGAACCACACAGACCAACGCACCAACGCCAGCGCAGGTTCCCGGGGGGCAAACTCTAGGCCTGGCGCCGAAGGGCCATTGCCGGGAGCCGGGAAGTTCGCCGACGAGTCGGTGTGTTAGTGCCGGGCTGCTGCTGGTGGTGATGGTGGCTGCTCATCAGGTGGCTGCTTCTAATGTCATAATCATCTCAGTCACGTGCCGCTGGCTTGTCTTCAGCCGCGCGGGCGCCCCGCCCCACTCCCGCCAGTTCGTCCTCCCGGTTTGAGTTTTCGCGGCTCCAGAGGGCGGCGTGTGTGGCGGTGGGCGCTGTCGGAGTTTAATTCGAATCACAAATTTACCGACCATTACCACCTACTTCTGGGGCTCGTTCTTGAAGACGAATGACGTTTTTTACGCCCATTCTTGACCAGCTTTGTTTCTTTCTCCCACTCCGTTCCGTTCCTCCCACATCCCGCGGATGGTTGCTCTTTCGTGAGCTTTTATTTGGCGATTTCGTGATCGACGCGTTTTCGTGATAGTCGTCGTCTCGCCGCGCTCCATAAAACAGCATACGCTTACCGCGCGTTCCATTTCCCCCCGCGGTCCAGCGGACGTCACCATCCGGGCCGGCGCCTTCCCATGTTTGGGGAGGGAATGAAACTTTACCTACACCTGGCAGCAGCAGTGGGGGTACCACAAGGAAAAATAAAGAACTTCGTTCGAGCACGACAAATTAGGTTGAGAAAAAAAAAAACCCACCGTCTTCGGTTTCAACCGGGGTTTATTTATTTGTAACGCAGTAACCCATAAAGACACATAAACAATCTCTTCTACTTTGCAAGGAAACAACTTTTGCAGGAAGTTCATATCAACAGTCAGCAGTTGTTCTATGATTTTTCACAAAAAAAAAACGGTTTTGAATAAAGTAGGCAGGTCTGCGTCTGAGGCCAAGCCACAAAACTCTGTTTGAAAACCATCCCTCAAAAAAAAAAAAACACACACACGAAGGCTCGCTTAAAAAACCATCAAGGGAGGACGATACCGTATCAACATTTGGGAAAATAATTACGACCGTATCCGAGGTGTGGCGTGACGTTTGGCTTTGCTCGATGGCCGCTGACCGAGTCGCCGAAATGTGGTGTTGTAGTCTGCTAAATCATACCCCAATTAGCAGCATTTAAAGTTAACGATGAAAGCACTCGCCATCAGTGGAGGAATATTCGGATTGCCACCGATTCGAGAAATTAATTGCTAAAAAGCATGAAGTGCATTGACTTCTTGTGCTTCGAGGAACGCGACAGGGAGGGAAAGAGAGAAATCGTGGAAAAGAAAAATTGACACCATAGGCTAGTGATTTTCAACCGACTACTAATCAAATTGTAAAAGCTTGCTGACACAGAAGGTAACAACCGCATCGAAAAGACAGGACATATTCTGTGGCCAAAAAACAACTGGCACCAGATGGTGGAGGAATCTTTACCATTACCTTTTTCCACTGTAAAGGGCATATTTCATTTTACTTCAACAAATGGGGAGGGGTTAGGAAGGAAAAGTAATTGATTAGAATGGTTTTAACAGGACATCAAACAATGCGAAATATTCGTACTCGTTGCTCAATTTCTAAGATGACTATGGTGCCTGTACAGTTTATGCCTTTAAAACATGCAATATCTATATACTCCACCCCAAAAACAAGGACAAACGTTCAAAACAGTCCAAAATGATGCTTTCGGGACAAAAAGCGCGCGCAACTAACGAAACCATGCGCTTCCTGCAGGGTTTCTCCCTGAAGCCTTCATACTGCGTCGCATCGCTGCATTTCGGTTCCTGTTGTGCTCTTTGAATATTTCAACAATAATCTTTCAGGGCTGCATTTGACGGGAAGCGTGTAAGCGTAAGCTGCTCCGCTCGCATCAACACCAACAAAACCAGCCCGATGCACAAAACGGATCCGCGTGCATCTGTGGTCTAAGAACCACCATCAAGATCACCACCACAACCAACGCCAAATACACACACACACACACACATCAACAACAACAAACAAACGGTGGTGAGATCGTGAATAATTTAAGAAAGAAACAACAGGAAAATATTCAGCCCGCTCCTCGAAAGGTGGCTGGTGGTGGCGGGGATTGACCACCAAAAGAGATGACCATCAACTGCAGAACGGTCTGAGAAACGAGACGCGAAGCGACCGAACGCGGAAGTGTCTTCTGAGACGCACACACGCACACATGCATGCATGTGGGCCGACGCATGCATGAAATGCATCCGAGGAACAAAGTTCAAACAAACCAGAACGCGCCCGAGAAGCCCGGTTTTCAGCCCGATACGGCGAAGGAGTAAGGAATCGACAGCGGGGTTCGCGTTGCGGTGTGCAGAGAGCCACCAGGGTGCGCGGGTGGGAGCGGAGAGAAGGCAACACACACTGCGCGTCGTCGCCGGTCGCTTCTCGGATGAAATTCTTGGAAGGATCAGTCTGCTGTTGGGCTGAAAAATTACCTGCTGCCGGGCGTCTCGAAAAGGCTGTGCGGGCGGGTAGTACACAACCCCGGCGGTGGCAGGAGCGAAGGAAGGAAGGAAACGTAAACAGCCCAGAAGAAAACGTGAAAAAAAAGGCATCATGATGGCGTTGAGCGAGTAAACGCGCGGGTGTGCGTTTGTATGGCGATCGAACGGAAAGAATGCAGCCGAGCAGCGGAATGAACCGTAAACGTTCAAGGCTGTCTCTGTTGAGGAAGGCAAAGATACGGAGCATCCGACAATACGAAAATGGGAGCATAAAACCGTACAAACTTGCACTTTGATGAAATATCTCACGAAAAACATTAGATTCTTGTTTGAAATAATGAGTACAAAGATGCAGACTAATGTTGATCTCTTTCCAATCATTGAAGAGCCCACAATGTTCCTCAAAGCCTACAGTAAATTCTTCAATCTTTCCAACGAACGAACAATCGAACGAACCGAAAGCTCCAGCCAAGTATTGTAAACACTTTGTCTATGGGAGCTTTCAGGATAAAAATTTGCAACTACCTATGCTAATGATATTGCGGACAATGGTTTCTAAACTGGTCCTAAATGGCGACTGCAATCAGAAGTAACACCCACTTACAAATCCTTGATCTTTCTACGTGCAAGATGCTCTCATCGCAGAGCAATCCAAAAAGCCCACAAACGTCCTTCATTTTGGACACTTACCTGTAACGAAAAGAAGGAAAGAAGGAGAGGTTAGTTTCCACAAGAAGTTTCTGACATTTTTAGAAGCAGAAATAATCAATACTGCTTGGAATGAAAAGCAAACGGATGAAAGAAATGTGAAACAATGATGGAGACGCAAGGTCCCTCTCACATAAAACGCTACGAAGGAAAACAAAAATTTGCTTTCCTAAATATTGAAATGCAAACGAATGTAGAGAAGAAATTCAAATTCCATCGTGCGAATGTAAACCGTTTTTTGAACCCAATGTTGTAGCAATGGCAAGGAAGTTAATAATGTTAAGTTTCAGACAGAAGCAGTTCCCTGGCGATGCATCCCTTCGTGCGCCGTAGCTGCCAGGCCACGCTGGAAGAGTGTGGAAGAAGAGACGGGCTGGGCTGCTAGCGCTCGATCAGGAAAATCATTGCAATTTGCCCCGGGGGCGTTGTTTTCCATTAGCAGTTCATTTTCCCAGCTGAAGATTGCATCCGGAGGAACCGAACCCTCCGCCCCCAAGAGCTGGCCGTGGAAAATTCGTCGTTCGATGTGAGCAAATGCAACAGGGCGCCCCGGCCCGATGATTGGTGGATTGACGGAAAAACGCGATAATTACATTTCTTCCAAACGCCGATTGGCGTTGGGGGAAAAATGGAAATATGAAGTTTGTTCCATTCTTTCCCACGAACATATATATGGTTTCTTGCTCGCTCGTTCGCGCGAACTGTCCTGTCTAGTTCAGGACCTGCGGACAGGAAAAGATGGCATCGGCGAAGAAGAAGACTCCTTTCGAAAAGGGTAACGTCACAGTCAGTTCACCAGTGAAGGACTTTTCAACCGCTACATTTGAATACTGGCCCTACAGGGGGAGACTGCGCAGAATGTCGCCACAAACTGAGCGAGCTCAACGGGATCTAAGACACGAAAAAAATAAATTGATTACCCATAACTCCCTCCAGCGTGCTGGAAACTCTTTTCGCGCCATTGTAGTTATGGAATGAGGGAATAATAATTTCCAATGTTCAATTCAATAAAACAAAACTGCGGCACAACATAAAAGCGGAAGCATAGATTAGAATGAAACTAAGAGGATTTCGATTATGCTCGCAAATTCCAGCGATCTGAAGATTCATATGAAAATTATCTGCATGATTAAATGTTTATAGAAGTGAAAACACGGTTCATTGGAAAGCCGTCTTCGGTCACTCTGGCTATGTCGAGGCGGGCTCTAGTTTGAACGGTACGACGTACGAGTGATCCGCATTCGGCGCTGGCGGTGGTGGTGAAAATATTTCAAATATTTCACCTATTCCCTTTTGATGCCAACTCCGCGGGTTATCCACGAAGTGGCCCAGCATCATCGTCGCCCGCCTGCCCGCATGCCAGCTTCCGTCACTTCCTTCGGCTTCGATAATGACAGGGAAATAGAGTACAAAAGAGATGCTGATAACTATAAATAAATCGAAGAAATGAATGAATCAGCCGCGACGAGAGCAGGAGCCAAAACATTTTCTTTCAACTGCCTCTTGGAAGCTTTCATCGCGAGGCATTTTTTTTTAAGTTACATATTTTATGTTTCACATGTAGATTGATGGTTGATGCGTGGATAATATGACACAGTAGATGATTGTAACGCGATAGTTGTAACGCGTGTAAAGTTGAGCACACCACATACGGGCCCACCAAACGCTGCCTATATTGTCTGATCATTAGCTTTACAAACATCTACATATATTACTTCAATATAAATTCACAGTGCAAAACATTGATGGGAAAATGTATCATATAATTACATATTTGGATGATTCTCTTGGTCGGCGAATTGATTATCGACCGTTAACCATATCGTTCTGGACGATAGAGACTCTCCACTAGCGCCATTCGGGCAGGGCATTTGAGGTTACATTATGTTTCTCCTTCTGACTTCTACCGGGCAGCACTGTCCAAAAACCCCGTCCCCAACCCGGGGCGGGTTTGCAAGCATGATATGCTAAACAGTCTTTCGCTAGAAATTTGAATATCACTTTCTTCCCTGTGCGTACCGCGTCTACTCCAGCTGCAGGGCGCTCCATGAAGTGTGGGATGGTGTGTGAAGAAAAAAGCTGCAGGGAACATTTTTTTTTTCATTACGGGCCGAAAGTAGCTGTGTTTACCTGTGTGACACTACACTCCACTGGTGGATAGATAACGAAATAATGCCCTAAGGTACGTTCCAGCAGGACTTCGCGTCTGTTTGACAACTTGGATTGACTCTAGCCATGGAGAATGCATCAGATTTGGGAACGAAGAACGCTCTACTATCAATGGAGAGTTTTCTATGCCATCGCTGTGTTTCGTCCACTTAATGGCTTAGTATATTGTGGTTGGTGCTGTGGCGCGAAGAACAGAATTCGTTGTACTTTAGCAGCCACATTCGGAATACAAAGTTGCCGGTGAACAACCAAGCGTCTCCATGGCTTATGTATATAAAAGTGTACGTGCTTCCATGAACGTTCTGCAGAAGTCTATAATAATTTTACTTTACAAGAGATAAAATGATAAATTTACTTTGAATGGAAACGAATCAGAGAACAAACAACAAACACCCAAACGTGTGTCATAGGTTCATGGTTTTTAAATGACCGGAGGCCGCCATGTTTTCACGACCCCAGTTGTTAGGGACGGTTCTTTCACGCGGCTGAGAAAAAAATTGGATCGTCAAAACTTTGATACAACGTGACTGGTGGTCCTACCAACACGCTGTCAGAAGCTGTTACCTACGTCAAACGTCTTATCAAATACTCGAAGGACGAACATGCATGCCCCGAAGGAAGGATAATACTAAAATGCAGTGGAATGATCAAAAATTTAAAGTTGAAGTAGCTAGTTACGTTGAGATTGAGGATTAGCAACTTTCGAAATCTATTGTACGTCGAAGCGCACACAATGGATCTCTTTTGGAGCGAGGAAGAACGAACGAGAGATAGAGAGTGTTTGAAGCAACTGTGCTGGGAGGAATCGAACACAACAAGCTATAGCAGAGCAGGCGATAGATAGAGAGATAGAGAGACAGAGAGAGAGAGAGAGAAACTGTGCCAGAGCATCATCATAGTATTTAATCGGTGCGGCGCCACTGATCATCAGAACACATCTAAAGGGCATGGCAGGGTTGGATTGCAAAGTTTACAGAACTTGTAAGGGTAAACTTTGTCAAAACTCTAACTCTGTGACTTCTGTCAAGAGTATGTTTTGATCGGATAAAGCGCCTAGAACCTCCGCCAACTTCTTTGGCGGTTCGGTATCCTTAAATCAACGTAATGACGGAATATGAAGCATCTAATGAAAAGATAGTTTGTTCTCGACCTGCCTCCGATGTGCAGGATTTGTGGTAGACAGTTTGGTTGGTTGGATGGAAGCATTTACCCAAACTTACGAAAAAGAACAAGATGCTGCCTTACGGAAACTTATCAATCCGTAAGTCACATCACCACCAACCCCCCAGTGACGCCCGTCCCCGTGCCGCACCGCAGCAGGCTGGCAGCAGCTGGCGCACAAACGGCCCGCGGACACACACTGCTCCTCATTGGGGCCTCGCGACAGATTCTCAATTCGGTGGTCGCTATGTGTGTTTTTTGCGTCGATTTTTCTGTTGTTTATTTTTTTTCATTTTCGCGCGCGCTACGAAAAGTTCAACGAACTGCCCGAGCCGCCACAAGGTCATCGCCGCGCACGCCGTGCGTTGCGTACCGAAAAAGCAAAAGTAAAGAATAAAAAAGAAAAATCAACAAAGTCCACACCGCGGGGGAAACAGACACACACACACAGCCACCGCGGCTCCCACACAAACGCACGCCGCCCGCGTGGAGAGGGAGAGCGCGAGATCGCGAGAGAGGGCGCGCGCGAGTAAACTTCGCGTTCGGGTGTGTTGTTGGGGAGCTGCGCCTCTCGGGGTGGGGGATCGTTGTGGGCATCGGACGATGGGCGCGAAGGAACGCTGTACGAAGGAGCTTATGCGGCGCTGACGGAGGGATTTCTAGTACCAGAAGTAGTAGTATGTAGCCAGAGTAGTAGTTAGCAGCAGCCCCTAGTAGGACGTGAGAGAAGCGCGCGTGAGTTACTGATGGAGTCGCCCTGCGCGCGTGCAAAATGGATTGCGAATGGATCGCACGTGGATGGGTGGCCTCCCCGGGGGGAGTTGAAAAAAAGCTGTCCATAGCTATGTCGCTACCACTACTAATACTAGCGCTACTACCACCATTGCACCATGATCCACCGAATGCCACAGCTACACAGGGTGAGTTGGTCAAGCGTGTGACCAGATCATAATTTCGTTTTATTCTAATTTTTTTCCCCCTTCGCCCAACGGTAGTGGGGATTTCGTTTCAGGAACGGAAGAAACTACTCGAAACAGGATATCTGTTGGACGGCGCAGAAGAAGAAGGAAGCCACGGGAAACGACGGCCTCTGCCATTAAATGGTAATGAGTAAACCGAAAAATAAACTATCATCGTCGAAATGGCATTGCGTGGCACAATCAACACCATAGTTGAGCACACGGGTGCCCGAAGTTTTTCACTTTTTCCTCTTAATCTTGTCCCCCCGATCAGTTGGAACCATAGCCATCGTACAATGTTTCTTTTTTCTTCAATGTTACAAAATATTTTTCATTTTATGGTGAGTGAGACGTTTTAAAGTTTGACGGCTAGCTAGATAGCTAGTGCGGAATGTTTTATTATTCACCCCAGGCAACGCACAGTACCCGTTAGCGGTCTATGAAGATACATCATGACGCATTCCACCTGCGCGGCCTAGGCTAATTGTTCGTGTTTGCGCCTCAAATTCGCCACGCCCATCGTGAGAAAAATGGTGCCCGGCGATGATAACAGCGCGCTTGCTACAGAGTTCTTCGCAAGGAGAGGGTTTTTTTATCAATTGAGATGACGGTATGGCTAGTGTAGCTTGGCGAGGACGTTTCTCTGTGGTTGCCATTACGACGACAAAGCTCCCCCCTCCGATGCGTAAAACGGTCGGCCGGGAGATGATCGCGCGATTTTATCCTTTGCTCGGATTGCGGATTCAAACGGGAAAAGGGTTATTACGACAAAACGACCGGGGGGTAAAGTTGACAAAAAAGAAAACAGGTGGAAATGAGGCCACAAGAAAATGATCGAGCCTGAAAGCAGGACACAGCAATAGGCGAAAAGGGTTTAATTTTGAAGTTTACCGCCAAGTATGGCCTACAAAAAATGGCTTGAAGTCTGCCATCATTTGCATAGAAACCGAACTTCCGTTTTAATATACTTCGTTTAATTGACATATGTCAAATTGTTTCGAAAGAAAATTATGCTGTTCAGAAGGTTTGTTGATGGTGAAAATATCAATTTTCCGATATATTTCTGGGTAGCACAAAAATACAGCGCG
>JAOEFI010000006.1:25384369-25404627 GCA_034621735.1 Anopheles plumbeus
TTCGTTCGGAGGCAGATTTCAATTTAAATGTTTACGCCTCAATCCGAAGCAGAACAATAAGTTGACAAATGCAACCATTTCGTTCGCCAACGCCTTACGCCTTACCGGTGGCGAAGGTGACTTGTGCTTGGCAAATGGCAGCGAAGCGAGAAACCGCACACCGGCCATCGATTTCCCTCGGTTGACCCATGAGAATATCGTTGTCCCCGGGAGATCACTCTTCGCCGGAGTTATTGATGAAATCATTGGGCCCCACTCGCACCACCGCGCATTTTTCATTCCAACCCCCGGTGGATGGAACCGTTTCATTCCACTCGTTTCACCACCCAGCACGCATCGGGGGTCGGCAAAATTTCCCGTCCATTTGTGCGAATGACTGTCGGCGGACACTGGAATCGAGCGAGGGAAAGCCGGGGCCCACCGAGCTCGGAGGATTCGGTGGCAGTAATAAGATGTCGGGGCGGCACAACTCGATGGTAAATTAGAATGCTGCGGTTAGTGGGCGGGTGTGGTTGGTCCGCCGACAGAAGTGAGCAAAAAGGAAGCAGTTTAATATATTATCAATTTTATACTCGTGGGAAACCCGGCAGCTGTGCTCCGCCAAACACACCATCTCTTCTTCGGCCGGGCACGATGCAGCAGCAGCAGCCGAGTGAACCTTTCTTGTGGTGTCGGTGGTAAAATGAGTTATTATTTGCCTTTCATTCGCCGGACCCGTCCCCGATGTTGGACGGAGTCTGGATTGAGCCACAGCAAGCAAGTAGCCCCAGCGAGAACTTGGTGTAGTGATGGGAAGGAAGGCCAGAGCGGAGCCAGCCGCGGGACGGAGATTCGCACAGTGGCTTCTCTCGAGTCCTCTCGCTTCTGTTCAGCATAACTTAAAACTATCGACACCCAAGCGTGAAGCGTCCCAGGCCAGCGAGATCGATTGTGGTTCGATTTAACTAACCACGGCGAGGGCTAGGGCTCAACCACCTCAGTCAAGGGTGAAGCGGAGGAAGCGTTGGAAGAGTAGACGACTGCACAGTGTGTCAACAAACTCCCCGCCGTAGCGCCATACAGCCTCACATTATTCCGGTTTCACCGAGGAGCTCACTCGCCTCCAAAAGGGGGTGCCCGCCCTGCAGTGGCTTTTTACTGGCGCGGGACAAGGCGACGACGGAGGATGAAATTGGAAAATCCCATACAGGGGAAGACAATATCTGACAATAGCTGATGGGCATCGCGTCGCGGGGGTGTGCTGCGCCGGGGCGTTGGGTGCTTCTGTACGACGGAAACTAGTTCTCGCTATTTCTGGCCGCTTCGGTGACGACGGAATTCCACAACTTCGAAGGACGCGAGAAAGGGGGCAGAGTGTGGTGCAGGACGACCTTCTTTAAGTCATGCGCCCGGATGGGGCTGTGAGGCTGCGAGAATCTCGTTCACTCTTCCAGCTTCTCAGTGCAGTCGGTGGGATCTCTACTCCAGGACGTCATTTCCATTTGATCCCAGATAAAAAGAGCAAAAGTACACGAGTAATCCCTATGGAATGATGGTGTACTCCCGAAAAACTGTGCCCCAACCGTTTAACCAGCCCCGTGCGACGAATCGGACCTGTTATTGACAAGTAACTGATACGGGATCGAAGTAATTACTGACAAAAAGAGGATGAAATTGATTAAGATTGCAGTGCGCTCAAACGTAACGACAGGATAAAGAAAGGTCCAGCCCACGCTGTCTGCGGCAATCGTAATTGAAATCATTAATCATTGAATGGTCAAGTTGAATGATATGTTTCCCCTCTGCTAAAGTTTGTTGTGTACTGCTTCTTGAGTTCTCAATTTTATGGCGTCCATCTTCGCCGTGCTCTGTCTATATGTTTGCGTTGATCCGGTTTCTTTTCAAACAAAAATAGCAAGCAAACTAGTAAGGAAAAAATAACGATGGAAGTGTGGAAAAACAATGCAGGCAAAAACTACACAACTTCTCAAAAAGCTTGAAAACAGGATGCCATCTCAGAGAAAGCAACAACTACAAATTTTAATGTATTGAAAAATTACATAACAAAAAACCAAAATGCGAAAACGTTTTTGAAAACTGTTCAAAAGCAGTTGCTAACAGCAAATGATAAATCTTGAGCAATGTAAAGCAAACAAGGTAGCACAAAGCTGTTTAAAAAATGGCTACGGCTGTACCACACAGGAATCTAAAATGGGAACATTCAACCGGAAGCCGGGTCGTCCCACCCGCTTACTTGTTCGCTTTTATTTTGGTCCCGTCCAGCAACAGCAGATCGACACTGCTGGTGACCAGCTCCGGCCGGTGGTCGATCGTCCGCTTCACGTAGATCTGGCCGTTCACGGTGAACACGCTCTTGAGCTTGCCGTCGCGCTTCAGCCGCATCGCTTCCGCCTTCAGGCTCAGGTTGCAGCGGGTCAGATTTTCGTTCACGTACACCAGACCCGATCCTTCGTAGCCGAGCTCCCGAAGCAGCAGGCACGTGCCGGCCTTGCCGCGCTCCAGGTAGCGCCGGTAGAACTCGTTGCGGGCGTTCCGGAACACGAACTGCACCTGCACGACGGATGCGCAGCTGTTGGAAGCGCCGTCGCGGGCCTTGCGTGTTTTGCCCGAGGACGCGGGCCGGAGCAGATTGTCCAGCACTGCGTGGTTGTACCGGGTCGGTTTGGGTCTAGGAGTGAGCGTGGAGCCAGGAGGTACTTCGTAGCCCGGCCCTCTAGTTGGTCCCAGGGCATCCGGTGCGTCCGTTCCGGCCGCCGGTCCCGTCGCCAGCCGCTTGATGTGGACAATCGGGATCGCGCTCTCGGCGTACCCGAGACGGCGCGCAATGCGCACGAAGCACTCGCGCAGGTTTTCGCCCTCCTGGGCCGGAATGCCGACCAACAGCAGGTCGCCCGCCTTGGTCGAGCGGTTGCCGTAGTCCTGGTGCGCCAGGAACAGCCGGTTCGTTTGGGACAGCCTCCGGTTCAGCGTCTCGATGCGATCGCCGATCTGGTCGCGCAGGCCGTTCACCTCCGTCAGCAGGCGGTTGAACTTGTGGTCGAGTGTTTTACTGTCGGTCTGCGTTCCGCCTACCCCCGCTGGTGGCATCTTTGGCGAGCAGGACCTCCGGTCTCTGTGCTGTCGGGCGAGGTTGGCACTGTTGCGCTCGTTGCAGCGCTCGATTTCAGCCCGTCCGCGGGCGGTCGCGACGAGGGCGGACATTATTTCCGAGTACGAATCGTCGTCGTCGCTACCGGTGCTGACGGTGGACACCAGTGGAACAGGGGCGGGAAGCGACACGAACAGCCGCTGGTGGTCATCTTCGTTGATCGTGTTGTCGTCGTCGTCATCGTTGTCCTGAGCGAGTCCCTGCATCGATGATGCTCGCCGTTTGCGTACCGGTGACATATTTTGTATTTATTTTCTTTCAGCACTTAATGACAATGTATTGCTTTCGTTGACGAACTTTGGTTTTTCCTTTTGGCACACACTGTTGTTGTTGTTGTTTTTGGTCGTTGATTTTGTGTTATGTTTTTAGTAGAAAAATAGCGATTTTCGTTGCCGCGAATCGGCAGATATTCTAGTCCCTAACACTACAAGTCAGTCTCATCGCTGGAAGGATGAACGAAGACACTTTGAACTAGCTGCTTCGTGAAATTTATGATGTTTTCATTCAGCTTAGAAAATTCAAATAGAAAGGTATTAAAAACGATAATATTAAAAATATATGACGAAGTTACGAAACAAACAGGGAATGAACGAATGAACGATAGTTTTAAGGAAATACAAACAATTCAGAATTCCCAATTCATCTGTTTGGAGTAACATGTCCTCCAACGAATTTGGACATTTCTTTCAAAATTACGTATTATCGACCGATGGTTGCTGTTTGGTGGACGAAGACAGCTTCCATGCAAGAAACAAGTCGATGGAATCACCTGCCCCGCACCGTAAGGGTATTAAACCGCCCAACTATGATGGTCGATATCCAGAGCCAAGGCCAACCGTCGATTAATCGGTTAAAAGGCCGCTACTTACATCCCTTCCGACTCCGTCCCTCCGTGTAACGCACTTGTTCGAAGGTGTAGAACACGAATTGGACCACCGATGGAAAGAAACATTGAAAGGATGTCTCTCGGACCAGTTGGGTCATGGACAAATAGCACCGAATGGACGCGTGTGAGTCCTTTTTTTCACTAATTCTACGTTTTATAAGCGTTCCGTCCAATTCCCAAAAATGTCGGTCTTGCACACACACACACCTAGGGATTGACCACCGCCTAATAGCCGAGAATAAGGATCAAGGGCGCACGGCTGTTGGTGTGCGTTGGCGGGCTTCAACGTGACTTAACGCCACACGGCTCCATATAGTGTATATATTTTCCGCGCAGAAACTATTATACGAACCAACTACTTTCATGTCGCCTGCTCTGAACATCCTTCGGAGGACCTTATGCGCTGGGCTTGCTCGTAGCAATAACAATACCAATGCACAACTACAAGCATGCAAAGGCCGATCCTTATACCGCTGTATGACGCACACCACTTCGATCCCAGCAAGTGGAGGTGGTACAGTGATAACGTAGAACATAGAAGGAGAACCTTTTCCTCGTATATCCATCGTGTGAGAGAGAACTCTCGCATCATTCCTAGCACGTTCCTCCACATACACGAGGCACAGTCACAAGCGCTGCAGGAACCGTGCAAAATTACACGCACTAATCCTATCCAACAGAGCATGGAGTGTTTGAACAGTGTTATGGAAGTGAACAACCTTCGGCGAACCGAATGTGCCGCTGAAACACAATCCTCTTCCAGTCGGAAATGTGATCCTTTATCCTTTGGACAAATTCAGGGTTAAGCGTAAAGTCTCGAAATAGGACAAGTGAACATTCGGGACGAAGATTCGTTCCGGCAACCACCACCCTTGCATCCACACTCCCTCTGCTGCTGTGTTTTCCGCCACAGGTTGGCACAGGAAGGAAATGAGTTTCCTCTGCCGCCCCTGTTATCCTTTTTTCGTCATTAAAAACCGTACTTTCTCGCCATAACCCAAATGTGACCCGAGAGAAAGAGAGAAGGTTGCTTCCTCGTTACTCTTTCGGTCGCACAGCATATCAAGTTCCACCACACCCTTTATGTTGCTCCTGTTTTCGCCTTCTACTCCCGCGAGTTGGTGCTGACAGGCGCTGGAGTTCCGCTCGTGTTTCGGAGCCCCCTTCCAGCTGACGAATTTTCCATCCGTTTTTCCCTGCCTTCCGCTTCCGCCCTTTCCTCCCGGACCCTCGTTTCGTACCATTCCGCTTCGCTTCGACCAATTGAACACGGTTCGGGGTGAACAAACGGAAAATTATCGATTACGTACAAGTCGTCACCGTCGGCGGCGGCGTCTTCGCCGTTGTTTGTGCTGCTCATTTCCACTAGGGAGCACCTTTTTTTTCCTTTCTCATTATGGTTGGGAAAAAGTTTCCGGGCTCGCTCATTTCAACACTGCTCTCTTCCCGCTCTCCAGAAGAATAAAAGGGATTTTTTTTTGTATTAAAAGCAGGCGAATTTGGCGAGCGCGGAAATACCGGAGCATTCAAAAAGGCAAACATGGTGGTGGTGGTGGTCAGAGAGACAGCGAAATAACTCTCCAACATAATCATAGCACAGAGGGAGCCTGTTGGAAAGTTGACTCCCCGTTTTCGAAACTGTATACAAATACTTTCCAATTCGGCTTTTTGGCTTCTGTCACGTTTACTTGGACTCGCATCTATATTGCATTTATGCCACAATTGCATTTTTGCCTTTGTAATCTACAAATGCAGCAAATGTAATTAGACATCAAAACAATAGAGAAAAATGTAACACAAGAATAGAAAAAAAAGAATTGAAAAAATTAAGCTCGAGAAAAACAGATTATGTAACGAAAAACAAACCATACAACTAGACACATGATCGGTTGAAAAAATCACTGGTTTTCATACTGGTATGAAAAGGTTTTGTTAGCCTATTTGCACAGTACTATTTGCACTGCACATCGTTTCAGCACTACTTCCGTCCGAATTTATGTTGAATACACGACTAACGAAACGGTCCGTACGTCCAAACATGGATCCCTATCCTGCAGGACATAGCAGCTTTTCAGAGCAGAATGAACTGAACCCATTTAGAAAAACGATGCACTATTGTAAGAGAAAACACATTTCGGAAAAACACTAGCGGTGACAGATTGTGTGGAAAACTCGCAAACGTAAGGCTCATTTTTTTACAGGACCAGTACTCAAATGCCCGACAGCGATTTGTTGTCAAATCGTGTCTAAATCTTCCAACCATACACTTTTACCACCATCTAATTTCTCCAACTCTCTCTCTCTCTCTCTCTCTCTCTCTCTCTCTAGCTTTGACAGGAGGTTACTCTCTAAATGTATGCCTATATAAAGCAGCTTTTCTCTCACACACAGACACAATACTCCATTATGCGTAATCACTTGGATCTGTTCACCTTTCAGGAAGGGAATGGATTCGCGCACAGCATCGACCGATGCAATAAGAGATGCATTTCCATTACATTGTTATTTGTATTGTGTGCAGCGATGGGAACTCTTATAACACTCTTAGATGATGATTAGTGAAAATGGTGGCACCCACGACAACGGGAGGACTCGAATTTTCCTACGAGAACTTCTGTTTTGCGGTGAAAAAACTAACTTTCTTACAGCAGCGTTATACAAAGCGCAGCCGGGCAGCGAACATCGGAAAAACAGATTGACATTGGTCGTATCCGGCGATTCCGAGAACAGCCAGTCGGCTACATCGTACTCCCTGCACTTTCGTACGTTTTCTCCCGCGCTGGGTGTGTGTGCGGGTATTATTTTCCTCGCACACTTGTTAAAATGCCACGGAAAACTAACCAATGTTTTACCGGCATGTTGGCAATGGCCGGTTTCTGATGACTGGATCGTCGCGAGGCTCTCGCTCTCTGTTTGAGACCATTTTTCAGGTTCTCTACTCTCAACATATCTCTCCGTTATACGAAATTGCTCGATTTTGAAGGACTTTAAGGATATTTTTCTGAGCACAGCGCACGCAGCGAGCGAAAAGGGTGAAAAGGAGAGAAATTTGGAAAATGGGAGAAAGTGACTGAATTGAAGGAAAAGTGTTTCGATAGAGCAATAGAGAACTGAAAGAGATGGAAGGATACAACACAGCGCACGAAAGGATAACACATTTCCACCGTTCACACTCCCTGTGGTGTGTGAACGGATGTATTGGTTTGGTTTCGTAACGACTATCCTTTTCCAGTAGGGTTTTCATGGCAACACACATCTCGCAAGAGAGACACTGTACGAGAGTAAGAGCGCTGAAAGGTTTACCACCACAACAAGTGTAAAAAGTTGAATTATCATACATCCTGATGCAACGGGTATCCCGTTAAACATAGCCAACAGCCACAGTAGGCACAATTCTGGTTAATCTAAGCAATTTAACAATTTGGCCACATTCCTTATCCAGAAGGAAGAATAAAGAGATGCCGGGAACGTGTCGGAAGAAAATAAACAAACAAATCGATAAGAACCTTTCGCTCCTTGAGACAAATATAATAAATATTCAATTCAATTTAATGACTTTCAACATAACTAATGAATCTCGAACATTGTTTTGTAATAAGTTCCTAGCGACAGAGCCTGAGTAGATGTTCATTATCAAACATATCAAAGCGAAAATGCACCATGTAGTATTAGTGATACATTACATGCTTTTGGGAAAATGCACATAACTTTGTTTAAACGTCTTCAAATATCAACATTTACGGGCGATTATCTAAACAAGATGTTGTACTACTAATAAAACATTGTTACGATCAATTCGATCCCATAGGTCAAACATAAACTGCGAATTTGATTAAATGTTAGTGGTTAAAATTAAATTGAAAGGAGGACGAGAGAGTGATATGAAATTCCTAGTGTATGCTTTTGGTTTTCCAACCAAATCTATCGTAACTTTGGGGCCTTTCACGTCTAGTAGATTCGAACACATTGCCCTACTTACGGTTCAAATACTTTGGTTTATATTGTGTTTGCTGAGAGTTAAAAGCCAGTAGATACCTGTAAAGAGAAAAAGTGAAACCTTGGTTAATGCACGATGTAAAACAATGTAAACGAAATGCATATAAGAGTATACATTCAACCAAAAATCATTTGCATTCGTTTGAACAATTCGTGTCCTCACCTGCTATGAAGGTGAGGAATGTACACGGAAACAGTTTCCAAACTCAATGCTTCTACTACTACTAGTACTAGTACGTGCACAAGCCGCCTCAGCGCCCACTGGAGGCTAAACGGACCCGGGCGGCTTTTGAATTATAGACATCTAATTGACACAACCCATCGTCGATGCACTTTATCTTGTGTGCGCTTCTGCATTCTTTGTACGCCACCCCATCTCGTCGCCTTCGTGAGGCTCCGCACTGTTTTTTTCACTCTCTCAATTTTCTTCCATTCCACCGATCCGATACCGAAAGATGATGATGGCCATGATGATGATGATCGTGATGATGCTGCGGAGCAAATGCGACAGCAAATGCAGCGGGACGAACGACGCGGAAGGGGAAAAAGAATGGGGAACTGGAAACAATCTTTTATTTTTATTTATATTTCATCTTTCTTTCCCGAGAAATTCCATCCGAAGGGAGCCGCATTCCATCGGAAAGAAGACGTACGTGCATGGGAGCACGAGCCGCCATCGGGGGTTTTTCTTTTCTTTTGATGCACTGGCTCCAGCGAGTTGATTCCCGTTCTCTTTTTCTGTCCCCCTCCCGCTCTCTCTCTCTATCTCTCTCTTTCTCTCTCTTTCATTTGAACGCGGTGCGATTTTTTAGTTCCTCTTAGCAGGTTCCTTCCTAGCTGGGTCCGGGTAGAGGCGGAACTGTGCATCCAGGGCGACCAGACCACAACATCGCGCATAGAGCGAGAAAGGACCACAGAAACTTCCTTCTTCAGGTCTATTTGAGCAGCACACGAGATGCGCCGCTCGTCGTCGGCTGCACGTATCTTTTCCCTTTTGTATTTGGCTTTCTGTCGCCTTCGGTCGCTTCCAGGCTAGGCGCTTCTATCCATTTTCATTCCCCATGACCACCTCCGCCTCTGCACTACCACCACCAACCAAGCGTCAGTTCCGGCAATAAGGTATTCCGTTCGTGTTTCTGGAAGCAGACGCGATGATGCAGAGGTTTGCCCTAGAATGTCGATGCAAGAAAGAGAGAAACGCGCACACAGACATACCAAGAACGTGCGTCGCATCGCAGCAGGTTCAAATGCAAAGTTGTGAAAGTTTACAGCACAAAAAAAAAACGCATATAAAGAAAAAGTAGTCCGAGAGTCGAGGATCACCAACGCGAACGTCCTGTAAGTGGCTGGCTTCGAAGTGCCTTCAAGAGTTAAGATGGGCTTAGAAGGGAATCTGTTGGACAGAGTTTGTCACAAATGGAGGCACCGAAGTCTAGGAATCACGGGAAGAACAAAAAAAACGAAACCTCAAAATCCGGGGATAGCGGCACGGTGGCACTAGGAAGGTGTAGGAAGAACATATCTCCCAGTGTTTCAACCGTTCGTTCTCGAGGGCATCGCTGCTTTTCTTCGCCCTAAACATGCCCTGAATTTTGATCCACACATTCCTGTTCGTTCTGGTGCAGTGCTCGGGTGGTGCTTGGTGGTGTAGTGGTCTTGGTCTGGGATGAAATCGATGGAGAAACTCACAGCCTGGAATTCCCGCATTCCAGGGCCTGACCGTTTTCAGTGCAAGTTAAAGGGGGCCTCGCGATACTCCCAGTTAAAGAGTGATGAAATTGTGGAAATAATGCCCGATTGATTAAAGTTAGAATATCGTCCACAAATAAGGCTAAGCTAAATTTCTTCAACTATATCTGTCGGTATCTGTTTAGTAAATGAATTGATAAGAAAGCGAATGGATATAGTGTCCGTTTAGAGCTAAATAAAGTCAGCAAAATTTATGAAATAGTGCTGTCAATCTCACGAAATATCGTTATTTAGTTCAGTTTGAGTTACCTTCCAATAATTCTTTTGCCAAACGTTGCATCGGAGAAATGTGCAACCTTCCACGTGATGACAACGCCCGGTTCTCGCATCACCAGTGCTAATAGTTCCTGGAACATTGGGTATCCTTTTTGGGTTTTCTCTTGGTTTTTCCGTGAAGATCTGTTTCGGGTCCACCGGATGCCCACGAAGCATACGCCGGATGGCTAGAGAATACACACGGCAGGACATGCGCCGTGCACTATGGGAGATCTCTCCCTTTTGCTACCTGGAAATCGGTTGACATCCGACCACCGAAGAACTGCTCTGGGCCCGTAAGGACGAACAGCTTTTTCAAACTTGGGAGTGAAGTATGCTTCATTTCTGTTCCAAAAAACAATCGAGAAACGTAATTCAAGAGAGTTGAAATAGAAGGAAAAATCATAGATCAACGAATCGCACGAAAGATAACATTTCGAATCGCCGCATTAATGTTCGACCGTGGAGAATACCACATTTTTATGTGTTTATTGTAATTTGGAACAGATGCAGCTGCCCGGCTTATCATGAGTGGTGGAAAGGAAAACATGGAGGCTAGCATTGAAACAGACAGATTATCAACCGCCCGCCCGAACACACAGGCGCATTGTCAGCATCATCTTCGTCGTCGCGGCACCAGAAATGGCGTCGTTAGAAGATGCCTAGCCTTAGAGGCCGCGAAAAGATTAGACCGACGACGGCGACACACGCGAAGCACAACACCCCGCGGAGAGAAAAAAAAATTGGAAGGGGACAGAAAAATCGCAACCGTTCGCGAAACACCTCCACCCAAAGGGAAGATACACTCACACACAGATGTGGCTCTCTCACGCTCTGCAGGAATTTGCTCTTCCCGTCGAGTGGCGCAGATCTTCCCGCGTGTCCAGCAGCCTTCGCGTGCCGTTTCCACCGGGAAGTCTCTAGGGCTGTGGTACTTGCTGTTTTTTTTTTGTGCGTTGGCGTCCCTGGCGAATACAGCCACTTTTATCAATGTCACTGTTACTCGCGGCTAGTGAGATCCAATGGCTGTTGTTATGCGCTACTATTACAACCACCACTACTACTACCGCGAAATCAGACCATCACCTTGCGGCCTCCGTTCGCGCTGGCCACGACGACCACGACCACGACGACGTTATGGCCAAAACAGATCGATACTACTGGGCAGTAGTAGTAAGTGCATACATGGGAAAAAACCTGCTAGATTGCAGAGCGAGGGGATGAAGAAAAAATAGGAGAGTGCAGTCGTGGGAACGATTCAAACGGGGGGCCGGGGATGATGATAAGGCTGTCGTCGGGTGCCGAAACCCAAATTGTGAGCTTCTTCGGATCGCGACTTGTTCGTTCGCTGGATTATTGTTATTTTTTTTACAAGTTTGAGTTCCCCAATGTCACACGATTGTACATATCTCGTGCGTAAAAAGCTGTGGGAACAGTATCATCTGCCCGGTATTCATATCTGTCTATAAAGAACATAATTTAACCCAAAAAGATGCACGGTTACTTGAGCAAAACTAGTGATTTTGGAAAATGGGTTTTGAAACGTGGAGATGAAAAATAGATTTCTGTTTTAAAATTTAAGAAATTAAGCTTGAAACCGCGACCAGCTTTGCATATGTTTACATCACCCCCTTGCTCTGGTGATTTAAAGGTTGGACCAGAAAAAAAGTCCATCGCTTTTGTTATCCATCGAAAATTCCATCACATGATGATGAATGTGCACCTCGCCCGCTTCCACTTTGGTGTTGCCTTGCTCTCTCTCCTTCTCTCGCTCCATATCCTACGTACCAACACAAGCGTGTGGTAAGTAGCCCATTTTCGGTTTTCTCGTTAAAGGGTGTTCATGTGGGGGGTTTTTTTTTGTGCTCGTAATATTATTTTTTTGGCTGTCATCGATGGGGAAGCAACATTATCGGTAACATACTGGCGCACGGTTCCACTACATACATACTTCCCGCGGAGAAGCACTCGAGTGTGTGGTGCCTGTGTTTCCGAAGTGGCATTATTTGCCGCGGCAGCTCGGCGCGTACCGGTCGTTGTCATGCAACATCTTCGCGCAAATGCCCAAAAGCACACCAATTCGCGAATTCGCGGTTACGCCGATAAAGAGGGGGTTTTTGTTGCCTTCATTAGCCCCCCCACTTTTGGTCAGTGAGTGGCGTGGCGCGAGATTACGAGAAACGCGAGAGTGTTGTGCCAAATGAGACGAACACCCATCGCGTACGCTCACTTGCAATGCTCTACTCTGGCCCCAACAAACGGAAAAGGTGGACGGCTACATATGGCCCGGGTGCGGGGGCGATGGGGAATGTCGCGGAAAAGAGGAGGGGGGAAGGGGGAGGTTCGGATCGAAAAAGGTCCGCGGACCCGCGCGAGTGAGTGCTCTGAGAAGAATCGGACGTGTGAGCCACACGATGAGCGTACACACGCAAAAATACGCAAAAACAAAATGAAAGCCAAACACGCGGTTGCTCGCGACCCGCACACACGCGGCTACGACTGGGCGCTCAAACCCTCGCCACGCTACTCCCCACGGTGGGGTGCCACGCCAGCCGAGTCTCGCGGGATCCACCACGGGACATAAGCCGCTCCACCACCACCACCCGCCATCAGCACCCTGGCCCATGACACTTTCCACCAACCGGTCACCCAATGGGGCGGTGTTCGCGAATAGTTGTGAAGTGTGTGCGTCGGCAGCAGACGTTTCTCTCAGTCGCGCTTCCTCTCTCGCGCTCATTGTCTATCTCTCGTAATATTCCACGCACGCAATCACTCGAAGATTAGCAGCGCGTCCGCGTGATTGGAGGAAAAGAGCGCGCACCGTAGCCCCATAGGTGTTCGCCTGCGAGCGAGAGCGAGATGAGAAAGTCAGAATACGTTGTGTCGTTGTTGTTTTGTTTTTTTTTTTGCGACGTATGCTCCACCACGCAGCAGGCAGCGAAGAAGCGACGCACCGCGGCAAATGGCGCACGCGTTGCTGGCAAAAACAAAATGGGAGCCGCCGCCGGTCGCCATCGTGGAGCTTGCCGGTGGAGCTTTTTGCGTCACTTCAAGGCTAACTAGGATCGTGCGCTCCGGGCAAACAAGCGCGACAGGCAACTGTTGAGTGTGTCCTTATTAAGCGAATTAGTCGGCATTTACCATGGAGCAACTGGGAAGCAAAGCAAACAACATTTTGTTATTCAAATCAGTTCGAATTTTGGTCTTATTTCTTTTGTTTTTCATAAACTACGAAAAAACAACGGTAAAACAAACAAAAAATAGCAAATTTGTGCTTAGCCGATCACTCCAATCATATCCGAATATATTCATCCTACAAGTTTTGAATTTGCGATGTTAAATTCACATTCAAACTTTTGTTTAACAGCAAGAGTAAATGTAATATTAAGAAAGAATATTTTATTTGCGATTTGAAGCAACCATGCAAGTATGGAACAATTCCATTTATTGCAGATTCAAAATGTAAATGAGAATTCAATTATGAAACCAAACAATTCTAATAAAAACCGATTTACATTCCACCACAATAGTAAAATTCCACACATAGTAAAAAAATGGTAAACATGATAAGGACCTAAATCAACACTAAGTGAATTAAATTAAAGCATGTCTCAAATCCTATTAAATATTACTGAAGCTAGATTTCACGAGGTTGAAATTAGGCAAAAAAGAAACCTCTATCATGTGATTCAAGCAACTATGCGAAAATGAAGAAATTGAGCCGATAATACAAGTCGTCCTTTCTCATGGTCGAACAGCGATCAACCTTCTTCAACCCTACTTTGTTTTCGTTGATACTTCCTAGAAGGGGATGAGGGAAGGAGTTGAATTCCAATAAACTTCAATGTTGGCAAATAATGTCGGTGAACAGAGCATTTCAAATACAAGTAGTAGCTGAAATGCTCACTGGAGGGACAGTTGGAAAACAGACCGACATAACAGAATGGAAACGAATAATTTCTAGTTTCCCTACTATAGACGTGGACATTTCGAGGGAGAAAGAGTGAAAAGGGGAGGCTAGGAAACGTGAAAGATTGAGAAAATGAAAATTTTCTACATACTTTTGCAGTTGTTTGCTAGTGAACAGAACGGAGGAAAGTCCAAAGAGGAATGAAGTAAAGTCGACAATGCCAACATTGGACGGATCAAATTACGTCGTGTAATCTTCGTGTCCTTGCATTCAACGGTATAAAAACATTCAAAATATAACCATTTTGCCAACTTTTACAGATGTTTTGCTCTTTTGCTTGAAAACAAGCTTCCTATTTGTTGATTGGTTATAATATGAGTCATCCAAAACTCGATAAAAAGAATTCGAACGACAAGCGAAAGTTTTTCGGACATCTCCAAGCAATGCAAACGAATTACTTATAATAACAGGGTTATTCCTGTCCTTAAAGTGTACCCTAGAGGATCCTTTTACAAAGGAATTGAAGAATCGCTTCTTGAAACAGTCATACTCGCAGGAGTCAAGAAAAAAATACATTTCGCAGAGGATCCCGAACAACCAGGGGAAAATCGGGGTATTCTCATCTTTCTCTAGAGGCAGGTTCGGTTGTACCTAATTCAATATCAAACGTCAAACATTTCATTTCCTTCCCTCGACGCAATTAAATGGTTCTAGAAAAATCCTAAACCCAAAGTCTCGATAATCCCATCCCATCATCATCATCGTCTAAATGAATCCTTTCTGAGCAACGAATTGGGTGTGACATCAGTGAACGATTGTGCGACAAATAAAAATTTACTTTCCAATCAATTGGAATCCTCGAAGCTATATTCAGCATCTCGTTCGACGAATGTGAAAAATCCCTCAACAATTAACGACGAAAAACGCTCGTAACCATTTACGGAGGCTTTACCGGCTGTACAACAAAAGTTCGTCCCCTCGGTCGGCCAGTCAGTCATTGACCCACGCATCTTCGCGTGGAATTGTGCCGCAGTTTTTCACGACAGCCGACATAAGGTCCCCGGAGGGTTTAAAAAGTAAAACTGTTATTGGAGTAATGTTTGTAAATCCAAACATCGCAGCTCCCGTGAGCATCCACACCCTCCTGGATGGATGCTGGGGGGAATATATGTAAGGCGATCAGCTCGCTTTTCCCCCCGCACACAATTCCGGCCGATGTCACAGACGAATTGCACGCTATTAGTTGCACGTTGAGAGGGCTGCGCAAGATTAAGTGCGATGGAAAACGCGTACCTGGTAAAGAACGACCGTAGGAGAGCCATGCGGCACAATCTACACATTTTCCAACTAATGCAATCAATATTCCCTCAGCAGAATGCGTGATGCATTTTCCCCATTGCGATCGCGTCGCCGTGTGTTGCAACGCGGCATTTGCAGGCAGGGGTGAAAATTGAGGTTCAGTCCATACGTGTTATTTTCGTGTGCGTTTTCGACTGACTTCCATTGCGCGCCCTAGTGCCTTAGATGCGATCGCCCGTCGTCGATGGGAGGCAAACGACCCCAAACGGCCGCCTCATGCGTCGTCGGGCGCTTCAACTTCCTAGCAGCACCAGTGAAAGGAAGTGGAAATGTCGGTCCGAGTCCCGAGACGAGTTTGCCCGGGAAAAGGGGGAAAGAAAAATTATTCACCAAAAGAAAGAAGGGAAGACAACAACGGAGCAAAAAAGGAACGCCACCAGCGGAAAGGCGAGCACAATTGACACAAAATTCGAGGGGGATCCTTTTCCCGTTCTTTTTCTATTTTCCTTTGTCGCCGTCGTCGCTGATGATGGTGTCTTGTCGCGGGGATCTATTTTCGTCGTCCCGTCTCGTCGAGTCGGGCGTCGAGTCCCCTCGTCGAAACGGAACGCGGATCGCGCGATGGATCCGTGGCGTGCTGCCGCCGATGCTCCGGATGGAGCGCGAGCGTTTCCGTTTCGCTTTTCGGAGACGCGACGACAACTGCAGCGCGCGGTGCATTGGAATGTCTTGTTTCCGCCGCTCGTGCGTGCGTGCAGTAGTCGCACGCCATCACCGCTACCAGACCAGTTCATGTGGGGTGCGCATTTGAAAATCACCCAAAAGATAGAAGAAGAAACAGAAGTAGGGACCGAGAAAAAAAAGGAAAGAAAGTGGAAAGGGAAAACGCACAAAAAAGACGATTGACTTTTCCTCTTATTAGTAGACGGAAGGGGGATGATTGTGGGGTGAAAAATTCCATCGCAGGAGGGTTGTTTGAGACGGGAGGACGGAAGTAGCATCGGCGGGAAGCCCACGGAAGCTGGATAGCGACGCCGCGGGGAGGTGATGATGAGTTGAAGCCAGACCCGAGGACAAATGGGGAAAATGAAAACGAGATTAGACGCAAGTCTGGGACGAGAGAGACAGAGAACGAAAACAAAACCGGGCAACGAATGCTCACGGTGTTCTGTGGTTTTGGACAGCGAAACACGAAAACCCCCGCGAAGGTCGGAGGGCGCAAAAGCGTGCGTTCAAATCGTGCGCAGGGTCCCGCGCTAAGCCTTCGGGAAATATTTCACCCACTCGGTGGGTTGTGATGCAACGAATTTCCCTCCAGCGAGCATAAAAGATCAAACGCATTGTCTCAGGGAGACGGCAACGTCTTGCGCCAGCTGAAAAAAGGTCCCCACGACGACAATAAACGCAGCAGCTGCAGTCAAGACGTTTGTCGTTTTTTTGTGTGTCAAATGCAATCGAACTATAGCTTCTGCCGTTTTAAACAGTGGGAAGCAAACAAATGTACCAATTTTGTGGTGTAATGCCAACATGTAAACTAAACTTAGAAACGAGTCTATACTGCAACTAACACCTGGTGGTTTGATAAGGTGGCGATCATGGAAAACCCCAAACTGGTCACGCGAAGCAGATCTAAAGAATGATCTACCTAAATTCTGGACAAGTGAAACTTGACGCATACACACATTTGGTAAACATGGACAAACACCATGCTGATAACAAATGAAAGGTTCTTAAACTTTCCTGAACACGTATGATTTGTTGTTTAAAAAGTTTATTAGAAAACGAATTACGGTAACTTATTTATTTTTTCGTTATTTTCTAAACCATTTGCTGTAGATCATTAAATTTTCTTTTACCAATTATGCATTGCCGAATGTGCATTTACGAAATTGTAAACATAAGTAAAGTCACATTGACATAAATAAATTGGAAAACGTGTTGGTTTTATGCTCACACATTCAACTTCCTTGACAGGTCATTAGTTTCATAGGAAATCAATGTGCAAAACGAAATCACAATTAACTAGATCGTCCATACCAACGCAATTTTGTTTCATATGTATGAACTATCAACTACGAGAATAATTAATCATAATGCAACTCTTCGTTAAGGTTGACATTTGTCAATAATTATGCTTTCATATGAAGATGTTGGTAAAATGTGTGGATATAGGACAAATAATACAGGACCTCTTGCTCTGTATCAATTATCTAATGAATCGATTGGAAGAACTGTTAGTGCCTGTCTCATGCACCCTGTATATAGCAAGTAGCAGAACGGCATAAGTTTGCTTCTACACATATCATGTGTTTGCAGGATTGCATACTGTAATAAACAACTACACAAATCCAATCAAATCGAAACATAAAAAATATTCTTAATGAATTATATCGCAACTGATTCAAAAGAAGGCACGAGTATCAAAAGCAAAGATTAATTTTGGATCAATTAGAAAAACTGGTACATATCAATGTTTTAAAGCTCATTTTAATTGATTTGCTCTTTTAGATTTAGATCGTGAAATTAATCGAAACGAAATATATTCGATATTACAACAGTATCAGTTATGTGACCATTGCATTCATCAAATTTTGGAATAAGTTCGTCGATATGCTGTGTATCGAAGCTTACATTTGATTTAGCAGATGTATCTTCTACATATGCATTAGCATGCTTTACAATTTGCGTACTTTGGCACACGTTTCCTACTGCCTAGTACGTATTGGACAGATGAATTTCATAGTCATATGCTAGCAAAATTAATCTGAAATTCCTTGGTGAACATTTTTCACCGTTTGGTTGCAAACTTAACTGACAATTCCATTAACTGCAGCGAAACGAAACGCCAGGCCACCGAACGAGTCTCAATCAAGGCAAGACCAACTAGACGGTCGCCTGAATGGGTGAAGGAAAAAAAAAATCCCCCCGCTATTCCGGGTGGCACTATCACAAGATGGCCGAATTCAATTTAATTCAAGATCAACCTTGGAGCGCACATTCGGGGCGGCCGGCAAAGCAAATTGCGCATTTAGTCTGCGACGCACTCTGCTGCGGGCTTGTTTGTTCGCGGTTCGTCCGCGCCGCGTGCGCCGCGAGGTCGCGTCCGCGGGAAGCGAGCAGCGTAGCATCGCGACGTCACGCTTCGCGGCGACACGGCACGCATACACCTTCGCGGCAGCGCCGTGGTACATCATCGCGCGAGCGAAGCGGAGCGTCTCGCGGTCGTCGTCGTCGTCGTCGTCGGCGATAAGAGCAGCAGCAGCCGGCAGCAAAAGAAAGCTCGACTCTCTCTCTATCTCTCTGTCCCTGTTCTCTCTGTATCTTTCACTCTCGCTCGGAAATCTGAAGCGCGAGCGTGTTTCATGTCGTTCGAAAAACGTGAGTCTGCGTGCTGGGAAGAGCGGCCACGGTTGTGTAGTAATAGCGAGATGACGATCCGTAGTGATAGTAGTACGCGCTCGCGACCGGAGCGCGGCACCAGTGTGTGCCAGATAGGAAAAATAAATTATCAGCGACATCCCGCTAAGCGCCGCTCCAATGCTATCTCCTCGGGAGAGTGGCGAGACGTGCAATGGGGGTGGGAGGAAGAGGCGGGGACGCGGAAGATGACACCGATACACGAACGAGAGACATCACTCGAACTCTCGGTGCTGCGCCGGAATAGACCGAGTGGATGCTGCTATCTGCGGCAAACATATTCCCAGCGGAGGATATTATGGTACAATCAGATGAATGTTTCCGCGCGCAACTAGAGACCCAAATGGGATGGCGATGGACCCGGCAGTTACGGCTGCCAGAGTGTGCTCCTCTTGTTAAGATTTCATTCCAACATCTACCATGTTTGCACCAAACTTCAGCCACCAGATGTATCCAAAAGATTCCACAAGTAAAAAGTTATGATTGCGTTGGAAAATTATTCCTTCACTTTTCTTGAATCATGCACTAAGCTTTCTCATAAACCATGAGCAATGCATGGTAAACACTTTTACCGGAGTATTGTCCAAGTTGAAGGAACATAGGAGGGAGTTGGTACGTTCTGTTTCATGAAACGGATTCGTGATTAAGAAAATAAAAATTCGATCGGAAAATCCATTCGAATTTTGATTCTAAATTTGGCTCAATTGAAAAATCGCTAACAAAAATGGCAACTAGCATCTGCCGGAAGAAGATGATGCGAAAATTTGCAAAGTAAATATCAGCAGAAGAAAAGCAGCGGGGGGAAGTGAAAGAGCGAGCAAGAGTGTGATATTCCGTGGGAAGCGAGTGACTCTGCGATCACCCGCACGCGAAGGTATGATGATGGAGCGCGTATAACAGCGCGATATTGGCGGCGCAGAGCTGTGAGTGACTGACCAAACGCCGGCGTGCTGGTGGAGAATATAATCCAAAACACACAATCACATCCATCCAACCCCAAAGAGAGCTAAATAATAGTAATAGCCACCGCACAGAGAGACTCGGAACATATGGCGGCCGGGAGGGGGTGTATTAGGAATAGAAATCCAAACATTAAAAAAAAAAACGGAATAGTCAAGAAGAACAGTTAAATGAGTTGATACAAGGTTACCATTTACTACGCAGCTTCTAATTTTCCGAGCTCTTATTAACGCCACCAGCCCAGCCCGCCGTGCCATCGCCACGGTTCACCCTACCTTCCCTTCCCTTGCCCTATATTTGCATCGCACCCTCCTCGCGGCACCCACAGCCCAGCTCACCTTTCACCCCCACAGCAGCAAAAACAGCAGCAGCGCCCGGCTTTGACCTTGCAGTTTGCTCCATAATTTCGGTTTCGGTTCCGTTCGGTTACCACCCTTGCCGGTGGTACACCGCATCGGATTCCCACCGCCCTTAAACTCGCACGTCAAGCTGCGATCCCACGACCGAAGCAACGCGTCGAACTTTTCTACTCCGCGACACTCACGCACACGAGAAGGAGAAGTTCGTTGGAGCCACTTGGTGCGATTGCTTTGAAGAGCAGAGACACTACAGCGGCCAAGGCGACACATTTGTCCCGC
>JAOEFI010000006.1:25431627-25444082 GCA_034621735.1 Anopheles plumbeus
TGCAGAATCGCACCGACTCGACTTCAGTGAAGTATTACTGATGGACCTATGGGGCCTTCCGGTCGTTTTGTGCTTGACATAATTTCCATCACTATTTACGAGTAGAATAGAAAGCCTTCAAAAAGAAAACAACGTAATAAGATAGTTGAATGTAAGCTTGCCAAAATTAGACTTTTCCAGGAATACTCAACCCCCATTTTGAGAAAATTCTTACTCAAGCAGATTCCTGAAAAAACAACCCGTAAGCATGAAGCACCGCCCACCAAACCCCACCATAACGTGCGCCATTAGAAATATGCAAAATGTTGTTGCAAAATACGTTCCTTTCATCCAAATATTTATAACTATTCCCCTCTACCTAGGAGGTCCTCGTGTTTCGCGCGCGCACAGGGACACACCACTGCTCAGCATATCTTCATCCCACGGCAGAATACACACACACACACACACACATATATGATGCATTGCTATAAATTATGATTCAGACGATATAATAAATTTTATTTAACAATTTCATAACGTATGCAAATTAGTCTCGGTGGTACGGGGATGAACGAATGCCGTAGCTGAAGAAGGGGCGACCCGGACCTAGAGGTGTGTTTGGTTGTTCTGTTCCAGCAAAAGGGCCTGAGGCAACTGAGCGATAGTGGGAACAATTTGCCCGGGAAAAACGGAACGGTCCCGAAAGCGCACGTGTGAAGGTGTTACGCGTTTCTTGTGTTCGGTACGCACGCTTGGCCAAACCTTTATGACAATGTGGGGCAATTGCATCGATATTCCCTCCGATCCTTCTTCACGTTACGCGTGTCAAAAAAAAAAAATCAGTATTTCAAATCGAATCCATCCTAGGAAACTATGACGCCAACCCTTTTCCCGAGCGATGCGCGACCCAACTAAATGGTTCTATTATTAATGTGATTATTATCTATCGGCCATATTGCTAATTTATGCGGTACACCCTACAAGATGCCCCTTCCTTTCAAAGGTCGTTTCAAATGAATAAAAGTATGCACCGCCGATTGGAAATGGATCATTTGTATCCGTTTGTTTATTATAAGCTGCCATGAAAAATGGTTGAAGCTGAAACTCCACGAGCAATTTATTGCCCTTCGATTGACTGTGGCTATGTGTCTAAGTCAATCGTTTCAGTTGAAGTTAATAGATTTCAAAAGGTAATTGGAAAGCTCGATTAAAATATTACCATGTTTTATGGTTGAACAAACAACCTAAAAAATTACAAGACTGGGGATAACACATTTTTTTAAGGGTCACCATTTCCAACATCCTTTGCTTCGCTGTAAAAAAAACGCCCTAAACTAAATCACAATCGCAATTGCAGCGATCTTGCATCGATCGATCGAAAAGGATCACACGGATGGTCTCTGTCCATCCCTTAAAAGGACACACAAGGGCCTGGTGCACTGATCGCGGGTGCGTGTTTGGCTCGGAAGCGCATTTGCATTTCGTCCATAAATGAGCCATCATTAGCGCGCGGAAAGTGTGCGCGCCTCTCAATTACGGACGGTGCCAAAAGTCGCAAAGCCGGGAGGAGAGAGCTGGCGGGTAAAAGCTGCGAGAAAAACCGACATCAAAAACATCCACACGGAAACAACAATAACCCTGCGCCGTTCGACGGCCGGCAAAAGCAAATGAAGTGAAAACAGCAACAAAAGTTGGTGGTAAAACTGAAACTGAAGAAGGTGTGCGCCGAGTACAGCGCCTCTGGCAGGCGGCACGGCACGGACACGGGCCAGGGTGTCTGAACGGTCTGAAAAACAAGAAAAAATTATAATCCAACCAAAATTTGTCCCGAAACCTCGCGCTGCTGCTGCTGCATCGGTGCAGTTTGACTGCGCCCAGGACTGCACACGGGCAAATCGAAATGCATCCGAGCGGCAGCTGAAGGACGGCAGTAACAAACAGGAAGCCTGATGCCAGACGGCGGGCATGGAAGGGTGGAGGGGACACGGGAGGTGAACGGGAAGCGGGGCACATCCAATAAAAACACGAAACGATGTGTTGTAATCCATCCATCCATCCAGCCATCCCATCCGCACAACATCTGCGTGCCGGCCAGTTTTGGGTCTTCCTTTGCGCGCCATCCTTCGCCGCTGCACCAACCAGCGCGTCCTTCCTCTCCCTTCGCCTTCCTCCCTTCCAGTTCCGCCAGCACAGGGCTACAGGATCGGTGCCCCGCTCAGCTTTCCACCCCGACGCCATTTCCACTGCTCGGACTTTCCGAGCTCAGGAGTAATCTGTTTTAAAATATCCTTGCATCGTACCTCGCCACCACGAACGCAGTGTCCCGACCCAATAGTGGCATTGAAAAGTTAGAGGAAAAACGGGAGAGAACATCATACAACATTCAATCAGTACAGTATGCGTTCGCGTACGGATACGAGAAGGACACGCGCTTGTATGCGTGTATCCTGGCGACCCCGGTGAGACCCTTTTTGCCGAACAGGAGCTAGGTGTGCCACTCCTGCCGCGGGTTTTACGCACAGTTCAACGCGACTGGTTGGCTTGGCTTGTTTTCCCGCCGCTTTTCTCGTACTCTCGTTCGTGCAGCACACCTGAATATGGTCGCGGTTCCGACTCGTTACTCGATTCCAAGCGCGAAAAAGGACTACACATCGAATCCTGTACAATGATTGCGTGAGTGCGCACGGTACCACCATGCCGGTGAGTGACTCCCGGCATTGCCCGGCGTTTGCATCACACACTTACACAGGGAAGGCAGGATTCAGATCCTCGCCTATGACTACGCCAGGACGAAAGCGGACAGATGGTGGGACGAATGTGACATTCACAGCAACAATTCGACCACCGGAAGAACTGTGACACATGGAACAGAATAGACACACACAGACAGGAATAGGGTGCATGCATGTTGTTTTTGGTGTGTCACATATTTTTAAACCATTTGATCTCCGCTTATCATTTTGCGCTCGAACGGGGAGCGTGACGAGGACGCCAACCGAATGAGATGAAAACTGCATCGGGAATCTCGCAATTGGAGAGGAAATAGGTCACTCTATGGGATTACACACAAACACGATCTTTTTTAACCTGAGGGAAATTTTGAAGAAGAAAAGCTGCAACACAGCGCGCTCTGACTTGTTCGTCGCAACCGATTCTTGACAACCGACTACATGCACCATGGGATTGAAATTGATCCCCCAGCGAACACGCCAGCCGATGGTTTCCGGATCAACATAAGCAGACGAATGATTACGTCCACACTTAAGGCTCACGTCCGCGAGAAGGATGGAGCCCGGCTTACATTAGCTGATGTATCGTCTCAGGGATTCGTGCGAAGAAGTGAATCCTAATTCAATCAGGTTTTTTTAATAACGGCGACAACATCACCGTGAGGCGGCAAATGGAGCAGGAAAATTTACATCGCGGAAAGTCTAGTCAAACACGGGTTCCCATTTTCTTTCGCATCCACTCCACTCCGACCGTCGTCACCTTGGGAGAGGTAAGTGTTTTTCAATAGGAGTTAATTTTTTATTCAATTACATTTTGCCGAGACGTCCTCAAGGGCTCCAGCGTTCATGTATCCTTCTTCCCCATTGATCGGTGTTGGTAATTCTGAAGCATCAACCTTGCCTCCATCTTAAGGTCTTATAGGTCCTCCGGTTCATCGGTGGGATGAGAACTTCGTTATCCTTTCGTGACGTGTGAGGCTAATAGCAGTGAACCAGACCAAGAGAACAACCAGTGGTGGTCGTGTGCAGTGCATACTGTATAAGAGTCACCTTGAATACAAGAGTAAGCTTGTAATCAGTACGTACTTCGACTTCCATTCGATTTTCCATCCGAACGGTATGAATGAAATTTACAACACAAATAGTAATAAAGGATGCAATAGCGTTGAACGTTGGTCTAATGGTTCAGGAAAATAAATGCGATTTTTTTCAAAACATGTACGTGCCTGATGCCGAGGAAGTTTCCCATCCGCTTCCTCTCAACCGTACTACTTTCACCATTCTAGGGACCCCTTATTTTCAGAAGAAGAGCACACACATCGTTCGAGGCACGCTGGTGACAAAAGGGCAACCCTTGTCACCCCTTCCTTCTAAGGGCTGGTTCGCCATGCAGCAGCGAAAACCTACGCCAATCCAAGCCGATGCACCGATGCATCAATGTGCCCATTGCACATCTGCTACCCATGGAAAGATGATCAATTTCTCATTTTTGCCGGTTGATTGGTCGAAGGGCTATTCGCAGGGCTTATTGGGAGAAAAAAGCGGGCAGAAGTCACACGACGAGCGGGACGACATCCACCGCACGACGAATGCATCATGATCATCATATTTCTCTACCCAGGAACGTGTCAATGTGGGCGTGGGCAGCGAACGTGCACATATGTATGTGCCAAAAGGGAAAGAAAATCTGCTCATTTTGCGAACAAGCGCCAGCGGAACGCGTCGCCATACCATACCCCACTATATCCGCCGTCAAGGCTACCGTCCAGCAGCGGGATGTTTTCCCGGACTCGAACCGTCCTGCTGATGGATGATGGATGAGCCTTTTAGGCTTTCCGATTCACCGTTCGTGCGAAACGTATTTCCCTACCATTTGGCTCCGGAGGGCAATCATTTCTCGCTCCGGCCGATGGCGCGGTACGGCGTCGTTGTGCGTCAACGACGAGGAATCCTTGTTGCCGGTCGTTGATCCTGCTGGCGACGGTGGTGGTACGCACTATCATTAATTTTATTTCCGACCCATTACTCGCCTATTTTCCGTTCAATCGTTAGACACCACAACACTCGGCCAACAACGCGCGCAATCAGCGTTAGTTTTGTGGCAGGATGAAAGAGTAATCTTGTCGTATAGCACGAGCAGATTAGCGATAGTTTTACTGTGGTTCAATAGGACATTGACAATTGAACGTACGTTTGAAAATGTAGCCTTACGACACAAGAAGGAAGATTGTATCGAATGTAACGCATGCATCTAAATATTCGACTGATCCAACGGAACGACCCCAATAAGTTGTCCTGTGATAAAAGTCCTGCTTCTTTTTTATCTTTCAAAAAAAGTCTTTCGAAACATGATGAGTTAGAAGAACTATTAAGTGCTGTTGATAGAAGTGATGAAAGTAAGCAAGAAAAGGACCACGTGTCCCTTCTTCATCCTCCCATCGCGAGACGGAGCGATACGATACGATACCAAATCATCGGAACTAAACACGGCACGAACTACGACATCGACGCCACTTACTAAGCATAATCAAGCAACAATGCAACAGGGAAACACATTTCCTTTCCGATACCTGATGACAGGTGGTTGCTGGAGCTGCTTTGGTGCTGATCGTGGATTAAAAATGATCGCCCGGTAGCATACGTTAGGTGTGGAAAGCACCATTAAAGGATATAGTATTCGAGCTTAGGGGTACACATTTCGGAACATGTCGGTTAAGTGAAGCAAAAAAAAAACCAACGGGAAAAAGAAGTGCTTCTGCCACTTGCGATCAGAATCTACTAAGGAACAGGACTCGTGTTGGGGTGATTGGAAAGGCACTTGCCTTCACTCCCGTATCTCCACTTTCTGCAGGACCGTCCTGGGCATCTTTCCCCCGTCCTTGTCCCGATCATTTGCCTCGATCGTATGGATGCGCCGAGGCGGGACACCATCTGTGGCCACTCTCGCGAGGCCCAGACCGAGACCCATCGTCCTGCTAGTTCAACGCTGACAGACAGAATGCTCCGGCCTGTCATGACGGCCCCATCATGCACCAAACAGCCCTGCAGATGCACCCGTCACGAACGATACGACGATGATGAGACACGATCGGCCGATGAGCCGCGATAGCGCCGTCAGTCAGGGGAGTAGCTACGTTTGTGGAAAATTATTCCACACGACAAACCACCGCCAGACTGCACCGGGTGCGGCCAAGATTAAGGGTAGTGACCAGAAACATGAAGGGGAAAACCCGACTCCTCATCTTATTCAGACATTAAGAGAAAGAGAGAGAGAGAGAGAGAGAGAGAGCCTACGGAGCCTATGTTCCACCGGCCTTTCGTGACCTAATCGATCCTGAAGGACAATCATTTTTACCCCTATTGCTCGGGTTCCCTCGCTAAACTATTCCTTCTTTAATTGACCAAATTTATGGAACCTTCCCTTCGGCCAGACGTGTTTACAGAAGTTGTTTCAGCCATTAATTTTCACGTTTGAACCACATTAATGGCCGTTAAATTATATACGTTCAACAAACTCTGCTACTCGCTCCGGGTTCCCCCTTGACTTTGTACTCAAATAAAACCTGGTAATTAAACCTGGATAAAGTTGGACTAGGATAAAGAAAATAATCTAATAAAAGAGAGCTCAATGTCTTGTGTCGTACGAAATTTGTCTAGTGAAAATTGGGAATACTTGGTGACTGTTTGACTGTACTTTGAAACGAATATATACATCAACATTTTTGTTAACTACATTTCAACATTTTTGTAAACTCATCGCGAACTGCATTACCAACACACACTTTCGAATGTCGCGAAGCTTTAGTGCCCTCCGCAACGGGGAAACGACGCACGATCATCTGCAGTCGCGCAATAAAGAGCATATAAACAACACATAAAAATGAGAATGCCACCACCGCATGGTAAGCGTGGAAAATTAAAAAAAAACAACTGTCAGCTCCCTCCCGCATGACTGAACAGTCCAGTCCGCCAGTCCCCATCCTCATGGCGGAAGTGAGAGGAAGGCCGAAAGGGACCTTCGACGCACGCGCCGGAATGTGCCCATTAGAAGGAAAAGCCGGGAGATAGCAGCACCAACCGGGGAATAAAATGCCACTTTTATGAGGCCTTTTTATGTTTGTAATTCCACAATTATACACACATAATTTTCGGACCATTCCTGACCCCCCCCCCACCCACCCCCGGGGGCTCCTTCAGCTTCCTGGCCACTTTTCTCCATGTCGATTCCGTTCGCGTTCGTATTAGTACGCATAGTAGCACCGTGTGGTCAGATGTCCGGCTGGCCCTTCGGAAAATGCGGGAGACGAGAGCCGGGGGAGGCTGGTTGAGGAAGGGGTTCAAATGGAAATTGGGAATAGAGCTCAAGCACAGAGCCAATGGAAGGGAAAGTGGCAGAAGGTGAGGAATTTAAAAGTGAATCTTATCGTAAAACAGACTTGCATACACTCGCACACACTCGCACACACACGGACACGCGCATGAACGACGCGCCATGGATGTTTCGCGTCGCCAGTTCGCCCATTTGGGAAAACGTTGATGTTTCCTGTTTTAGTCCGCCTGCTTTGTTCGGTGCCACGGTCGCTGCTGGCCGGGAAAAGCTCAGCCCATTTCCCTGCTCTATCGACCGCTCGGGGACCATTTCGCAGGGAAAACGCAGGTTTCTGTTTTCTTTTCGGAAGAGGTAGCAGCGCTTCTCCTTCCCTGCACCAGCCGCTGCACCATTGTTGCACCCGAATGCACCCAAATGCACCGGAGCAGCAGCACTGCAGCAGTGGAGCTTTTCAAAAGAAAAGTGCCCTTTGTGCCCTCCCAAGTGTCCTTTGTGGCCCAGGCCTGGCGAATACTGGAGTCAGAAGGGGATGATAATGTTCCTACCCCAGTGAGGCTACCAATCAGGCGCCGATAATCAATGGCGCGAATGTCGCTCGCGAATGTCGAAGTTTCCCCACGATTCAAAAGTGCGCCACAGTTCCGCCCGTTTGCGGCAGAGGGCGCTGCGGCGCTGGCACGAGCTGTCAGTGGGGCACCGTTCCCTTCGCCTTCCTTTCGCCCCTCGCGGTGCAGCAAAAAGGGTTAAATATATGGGTGTGTGTACACATCAACTCGCCGTACGTACGGGACGTTCAGCGCTCGGGCAGTTTTTCCGCGTTTCCGCGTAATTTGGGGTACGTGCCCGCCGGACACGAGGGGTGTATATCTTCGGCATCGGCATCGGAGCACAGCGTTGCGGATCTGTTGCGGCAGAAAACCCCGGTAGCACACGGGACACGATCATGCCGCCAATGATGATGGCGATGGCGATGGCAATGTCGATGACGATGACGTGGAAAATGGATGCTGATTGCGTTAAAATGAACACCACAAATCGACGCTCGACGCTACTTCACTCACATTCCCGAATACCCCATCTGGGAAGTTTTATTTTCTCCCCACCCAACCCCTGTGGGAAAGGGGGGGGGGGGCATCTGCTGCGATGCGCTGGGAGAGTTTCCCCCCCCCCCCCACTTCCACCTCCTCTCCAGGGGATTCTGCAGGCCAGAGAGAGAGAGAGAGAGAGAGAGAGAGGGAAAGATAGGGAAGCAGCTGGTGTGTATGGCGGGAATTCGGGTTGCTACTAAACATTTACTACCTCAGGTCCTCCGCACCCCTCCCCCCTCCCGGGGAAAAACCCGATACTAATGTATTCTCGATACGGTACGGAAATACGTACGCAGCCCAACCGCGGCACTTTCTGCTGCAAACCGAAACAACGGTATCGAATGATCGGGTGGAAAGAAAAATGGCCGGCTTGCAAGAGCGGAAGACAAAAGAAAAGCAAAAACAAAAACATCGAAAGCGAAATAAAAAAACAGCAGTCATACTCGGATTGCGTGCTGCCGCCGTGCGGGACGAGCCGGAATTATGAAACCAACGCGCTACCAGGCCACGCCGTTTTGTCAACGGAACAATCAAATTAGCGCACAACTGTGACCAGACTGCCCACCCCCCCCCCCCCCGGGGTGGTCCCGCGGGTGGAAAACGAATCCGTCACGTGACGCGGTTGTTGCAATTAAATTTCCGTCCCGGTTTGGGGTACAGTTTTTGCTTCGTTTCACCTTCCCCAACAACTGGCCGGCCTTTGCGTGTCAGTAATCGGTTCGGTCGTGCCAAGTCCTTTACGCTTTTCCGGGCTGGGGAGCATCGAGGAGGCATTTAGTGCTGCGTAACGGAATCGAAGTTTGTGGCCGCGACAAACAAATCCAGTGCCAATTTGTCCCGCCGATTAAACGTCACGCACACCTCCGGCAGCGTTTGAGGAACACACCAGCACGACACCGCGAAGTGGAATGGCGTTCCGCTAATATGCGGAACATGATTCGTTTTGTTTTTCATTAATTATTTTCCCACTCCTCGCGGTCCTTTGCGGGCTACTAGTCAGTGACGGGGAAAGATTTTACAGACATTTAACAGCATCTTTTTCGCGCTTTAGGGAGAAGGAAATGTCCGGCAGCAGGATTCGAACCCGCATCTCATGCCCCAATGAGCCGAGTTTTCCGGCTCTAATAGTTCATTACTACACAAACAGTTCTAAGTACCGTTCAACTTACGACCGTTTGAAAATCGTTTGAATATCGATTAGTAACCCTCGAAAGACGCTTCCCAAAGGACATGCCTCCTTCTCGTCACTTGACACACAAACACGTCGTGAGCTTCCCGTGTGGTCGGTGCAACAGGCTCCTTGCGGGGTGACTTTTCTTTGTACGCGCGATCAGATCTTCGTTCGAGTCGTAGCTCGAACGAGAGGCACTCGTCCCTGCTTCTAACCAGTTCTAACACAATCGCTCAAACAAAAGTGCAACCCCTCGAGATGTAACTCGCTACCCTCCCAAGTGCCGTCCCCGGAAACGGTGTTTCCCCTCTCCTGCAGGATGTTTTCCACTCCGAAGAGAGAGAGAGAGAGAGAGAGAGAGAGAGAGAGAGAGAGTCCTTGGGCGGCACTTCTGACCGCTGGTTGCACCCGGCAGACCGTCGGAATCGGAATCGGAATGAAAAGCTGCAAAAGAGGACACACGGAAACGAACAACGGAACGCAACGACAAACGGAAACAGAAGAATGGGGAAACGGGGCAAGTAACTCTCGTGCTGGAAGTGGTTCCTCGAGCTCAAGGCTGGGGCCCGTTCGGTCGGCGGGCTCGGAACAGTATAGTGGTGCTGCCACGCCACGCGCCAGGGAAACTGGGAAATCGCCCGGTGGTTGGCGCGCGCCCGGCGCGGGCGTTAAAACGTTGCAATTAAAACACGACAACACACTCAGATAGGAGAAAGAAAGAAAAAAAAACGCTTCAGAAGCAACAATTAACACTCATCGTTTGATACACACACGTGTTGGAGGTGCAGTGGACACAGAGAGAGAGAGAGAGAGAGAGAGACAAAGAACGACAAAGAGATAGTAAGAAAAACAGAGACACAGGGATGCGTAGCCTGGCCGACTTGCAGTGCGGTAGGCACGCGCGCGCACACACACACACATGGAGTGAAAGGTGTCGAGGTCGAAAGAAACGCAATCGGTACAAGAAAAACAACACAAACAACGGTGGACAAGGTGGGGGTGATGGGGGTTGGGGAAGATGGACAAAATGGACCGGGGGTGGACACTTACCTGAAAAAACAGCGTAAACGCCACCCATTGGTAGTATTTCGTGTGTCTTATCGTTAGCGCGCCGCTCCGCTGTGAGTTGTCGACCCCGGGAAATGGCACCTCCTGGCCTTGCTTTTTCATAAATGCATCTACCACGGTGTAGGTTGAGTGAATCCAGCAGTAGGTGTTCAAGACGTCCTCCGGGATGTCTCTGCAAAAGGAACGGTGGGTTAGAAAATCGATTCCCACCGGTCCGGGGGTGTTGGGCCGTCATCCCCTTCGTTTCTCGCCCAAGCCTTCCTGCGTCCTTACCGAGTGTGCACACAGTCTATTGGGTTTCCGACGTACTGTCTTGTTGTAACTGCGATCGAGAACGTTACCAAGAGGATAACCGTTGCATTGGTGTGTAGTCGAAAAATTGAAGAATCTGTCTTTACGTGGTTTACCTACGGTGGGGTGGGGTGAGCACAATGGAAATCATGGTTAGTTTCGAGCGGTCACTGAAATATGGAAGGTAAAGAAACGGGCACCGGGTTCTTGTTAAGAAGATTTCTATAGTATTCACATATAATTCTACCTACAGTTCGTAGGGTGCGGAATATTAATCTTTACGTTTTGACAACTTGTTAGGGCTTTAAATAAGGTGTAGGGCTTTAAAGGTGCTGATTCTACCGTTCGTTTACCTTACGCTGTCATTGACCTTGGGTGTCAAACAACTAAACATACAAAAAAACAATCAGTGACATTGTTCAGCAACGGTGTGCGATACTTACCGATGACCTACTCACTTGCATAAATGCATAAACGCCTCTTAAAAACTCCATATTACTACTAGAAGGTGAATTTATGGGGGCTCTCTGATTTGGCCCCCCCTGGTTCTTTCTAAAATAGGATGGCACTCCTTCCGCTAGATTTGTTTTGACTTTCTTTGAAAATGATCTACCAAACGCGAACCAGAAGCGGAGAAAAGAGAAAAAAGAGACAGAGAGAGAGAAAGAGAGAGAGAGAGAGAGAGAGAGAGTCGGAAAATGGATTAGTGATGTTGGGTCTGGCACAAAACGGCCAAACTTAACCGGCTGCCTTCTGGTTTGTTTTTATTTTTTTTCGTTTTTTGCCCCGCTCCGCTCATCGACTGGGAAGATAACGTTTGGTCGGTATCTTCTCGGGGTTTGGTTTTATTTTTCTTTTCTTTTTTTTTGCATTGGTAGCGAAGGGCTTTTAGTCGATGATGAGGCATCATCTCGATTGGCTCGATACTGCCTGCGCGCTACGTTAAAGCTACTGGAAGTTGAATGTGCAAAGTATGGTTGGAAGTAGTTTCGATGTAGCGAGTTTCAATGTGTGTATACTGTTTGGTTGCCCGCTGGTGGTGGTAGTAGTGTTGATGAAAAGCCTTCACCGCACTGATTGGTGGATGGAAAAGGATTAATTTTATCAACACCAGAACGGTACGATACAATGCCAATGAGTGGTGAAACATTACGGTGAAAAACTAATCTTGCTTGCCTTTGGAATTATGTTTCGTTGGCAATGTTTTCATGAACCTTTTTCTGTCAAACAAGTTAATTTGCCCTTTGAAATGGCACTACGAATATATTCTAGACAACTCAGAAACGTTTATAGATTTGGGCAGAACTCTATTATATATGATCTTTACTTTACTTTGAAAACTGTGAACTTTTCGAAGAAGCACATTTTCTGAAAACGGAACTTCATTGACTTCACCTACAAATGTACTAAAAGCTTACTTCGGATGAGCAACTAAACATGTTCAGAGTGCGTATCGGGGGTTTTGGTGTATATAGTTGATGGAATGTGTGTGTGTTTTTTTTTTGTCATCGTTGTTGCTGTTGATGTTGTTCTTGTTCTTTGTTTTTGTTTAATAGAAGCATTTGAAGGCAAAACTGTGCATCAATCTATTTTGAACCAGTTGAAACGGGGTGGTAGAGGTGGCGGTGGTGTTGGAGGCAGCAAAAAAACTAGAAGCTGTAATTAAAACAAACGTATTGCGCAACAGCGGAATGTGGAAGATTTTGGTTTTGTTTTATTGCATGGCGGTGGTAGAGACTGACAGATGGTTATGGCTGACGCAACGAAATTGATCGTGTGAAGTCGAGTCCTTTTCG
>JAOEFI010000006.1:25444182-25467833 GCA_034621735.1 Anopheles plumbeus
GCAACACCGGTCGCGCGAGGTTGAACGGCAAAGGTTATGTCCACTAGATGGAGGTGGCGAAGGCTACCAGCCGTCCCCCAACCTTCCCAATATGCTTCGATCGTTGCGAGTGCGGTTTTAGAATGGTGATGATCGAAGTGATGTTTTTCCTTTTTATTAATTCCGCTTCCTCCCTTATGTTCCCCCGATGCGCAACAGTGGAATGCATTTTTACCGATCGCCAAGCGTTTACGACAAGCAGAAAGCCGGCCGGCTGGACTGCCTTTTTTATTATTCAAAATAAATTAAACCCAATAATTGGTTACCCATCGGAGGGTAGTGTAGTTCGGTCGGGTGGGAACCCTCCATGCATTCCTCCATCCTCCATTAAATCGCGGGGTGGCAGCAGCTCCAATCTTAGGACACAACAGTTGGTGACGATGGCCAACCAGTAAATAGTGGGCTTTAGGAGGCACAGTTGTAATATTCTCCTTCGACTGAACACGTTGAAGCATGCGCCCATGAATCATTGTTTTTCCTTTCCATTTTAATGCACATGTTTACTAGAGATCCTGAACTACTGTGCTTCAGTACATCGCTAGTTTTGGATCACTTCTTCCAATACAATTTCCAAGCCAACCAGAAGCCATTTGCTATTTGATTGAAACATTACTTGTTTAATGTATGTTTCGACAGACTGCGTGGAATGTAAAGATAGCTGTGTTTCGAATCGTGTTTCATTTGTATGCTTGGTAAATGCTATGGGAGAGTTTTTCATTATTCATTTTCATTCAATTGCTTCATTTACTTGCAATCTAATTTGATGGATAATAATTCATTAAATTTTAAATTAATTTTGTCTCTTCCTACCATCGGTTGTGGCGGGCTACTATCAAAACGGTATAAATATGTACCACAAAATGTCATTATACCAGCCACTCGTGGAAGAAAAAAAAAAGCAATAATAAGCACCACCACGAACCGGCACGGGAACGTGTGCTGCCGTTTTCCACTGGACGACGGTGCGCGGCATAAGTGTAGCGACAATTAAATTTAATCACCAGGAACCGACTGACCGAACCAGCTTCCAGAGGCAGAGTCAGCCGGGCTGTGATAGGAACGAGGGATAAACACGATCGACGGAGACCCCCCTCCCCCCCCCTCCCCCTTCAATCGGCCCTCCTCGTCACACCACCAACAGGAGAAACTGCAAGACTACGCACGTTAACACTCACATTAACGCAGCACGCCCTGGCCGTAAGGACCCCAGACGCCTTCCAGACCGAAAGGGTTGTGGCAAGTCGGGGTAGCAAAAAAGAAGCATAGGGTTGTTTAATTTTTCCGGGAACAGGCTAAACCGGGATGCGGGACGCGGGACGCTAGGGTTTGGCGAGACTGGTGGCCGCAGGATGCAGGAGAAAAGGCAAGCTGCTGCTGGCTGAGCCCAAATAAATTTGATTATAATTGTGCTCGAGCTAGACACCACACCCTTCCGTTTCGAACACAGCCGTACCTTTGCAGTGAATGTTTGAACACTCGAAATCAAAATGTCCTTAGGGATGTTGCGCCTTCCACCGGGGTGGGGGACCGAAGGACCCATAGTTACTGTTTCTCTTCCCGGCAGACGCTCGTCCCGTCTGGCATGTCGGCTGGAGATCCTGGAGCGAATGTACCATCAGCTGGTATCTATTGCAAATCTGTTCTTATTGTGTCTGACCTCGCTCAAACACGAAGACGCTTCGAATGCAGCGTGCCGAAGAAGCGATACAAACGCACCGGCGGAATTGCCCACGAAAGACGGAAAACGGAGGATAACGCATGAGACAAATCAGCGATAGGAATGAGGACGAATTTCGACCCGACCGGCAGGGAGGTCCTTCCATGGTCACCAGTTCAATTTTTGCATATTCATCGTGAGGTCCTTCGCCCGGAGATGGTGTCTAGGAAGCGCACACGGCTGCCAACGGTTGTGGGAAAGGGATAGACATTTTTGCAACATACGCCGCTACCGGCCCCTCTCTACCCTGTGCATGACACGGTTTGGGAGCAGAAACGAGTTTACGGTGATGCCGAAAGGACTCGAAAGGATAAATGAAACAACTGAACCATTTCTTCTACACATCGGTAGCGGCCCTTTTTTTTTTTTGGATGCATTTTTCGCATTCGCTACATGAAAGCGTTTCACGTACCAATGTTGCCTACTTGCAACACCAACCGTAGTCTGGACCTTTGCGGACGTGTGTATGGTGTGCGCGAGTGTACGTGTGTCTATGCATTCTGGTGCGCTCATTAGCGCGACAAGGAACCGAGCCCAAAAGAAAACGGAGTGGCAAATGTGTGACATCCCTGCATGGGCTATAGCTTGAGAGCAAGTGAGAAACTGGAAAATGCGTACCTTCCCCGCTGCGCCCTCGTATGTGTGTGTGTGTGGATAGACGGACGAGAGGGTGAACGTTGAGCCGGTTCAGCCGACGGTCCGGTTGCGGCGAGGAGCGGACGCGAAGGAGCTTAGGGCGATCCGGTGTAGCGAATGAAGAAGAAGAACAAAACGCGCCAGACACATTGAAGTAGGTCGGGAACGCGTCGAAAGCGGCCGGCGGTCGTCCGTCGACCTCGTCTGGCTTTCTCCCATTCCGCTCTCGCTTGCTGCTCACCCCTGCCCTGCCTCCTTTCTTCTTATATTTCGGGAACGCGTCGTCGGTTGTCGTTATCGCCGTCCACATCGGTCTGTCTCGTGCAGCCTGTCCCTTCTTTTACGCCCTCCCAACCCCGCACTTCGCTACATCAGTGACCACCCTTCCCTTGCCCACTTACTTCGCTATCCCATCCCCCACCCCGTTCCCTGAAGACCTGGACGGGACCCCCCACCTATACTGAAGTTGGATAGAAAGCGCCTCGGTGACGTTTTCGCACTCGGTATGATTTTTAATGTCCCTTTTTAACTATTTTGTCTACATTGCTTTATGAAGTGCAGACGACAAGGCAGCTAGTTTACAGTATTTAGATCATTAGACTGAACAAAGAGTCTAGGAAGAGAGACTGCCAACGAATACGCATTAACATCTTTTATGGTGGGTTGATTAGAGTGTAAGTGGACTGCAGTTAAAAAAAATTAGTTAGCATAGCATGATGCATACAAAATCAAACGAAAATCGATGATGATCAATTCGGTGGCAAGAATTAAAAAAAAAAAACACTTACTACACTTTGTAGTGTCAACTGCGTCAACCAAATGAGCCACTTTGAGACACTTTCTTATATCGTGTCCCATTCTCCCCCTCCGCCGTCTAAATCATCAACTGCATCTCTCTTTCTCGCGCGATTTCTCTCTCGCTCTCTCTCTCTCTCTCTCTTTTCCGGCCATTCTCTACCCCTTGGCCCGGCCACCCTTGCAGTCGATCGTTCGCGTCGTCCTTGCATCCACCGAACCAGACGAGACGCCGCGCATTCCGAAAATAGACTGCAAAACAAATGCGAAAAATGAACGCTCGCAACTCCGTCTAGACACTGTTGTGCTAAAATTATGTTCGAATTTGTGCGCCCATATATATTTATATAGGAACCAGATGAAAAAAAGAAAAAAGGAAACACTTGCACACACACACACACGCATGCAGGAAAAAAGAGAGCAGAACAACAAAACGGCGAACGCAGAGTGGTGTGGAGCAGCAGCGCGCGGCCTTAAGCAAGTAAACCATGGTTGCAAATCCAAATGTAAAAACTAAACAAAACCCCAACCATACAGGCCGTCGTCTGCGCACACAGAGGCACGGACAGAGGCACGCGGACGCGACTCTAACCAGAATCCGTAAACGCATACGCAAACGCCGCGCGAAAGAGGGCCGCGCAAACGCCAGAAGAGCGTCCCGCGCTTGGTGCAGCAGGGTGGCTGAAACAACGGGCGGTCCTTGGTACGATTCGCAGGCGCACCAAACGCATCATCGCGTGGCGTGGCGGGAAGCGGGTGGCGGAAGTGAGTGGGAAACGAACCGAGAGAAATCCATCCACCACGACAGCCCACCACACACACCGAATCGGACACCAGGGCGGGAGCCGTGAACATGCCACATGCCTACGGAGGACTTTGCCTTTTTGTTATCAAATAAGCGCGCGCGTTCCTAGTGTGCGCGATCGCCGATGAATAATGCGTCCACGGTTTTACGACGGCCACTTAAGGGTCCCCCGGTTCGCCAATTCGTTCAACGATGGGACCGCGGACGACCGGGAAAAGGCACCTACCGGAGAGGCGCAGGGAAAGGCAGCATCCTTTCCCGCGTTTGCTTTCTCCCTTCAGTCGCCAGGCAGCGCCATCTATGTGCCATACAGTGATCTACACACCATACAGTGATCTCCACAACTATACACTTTTCCACGAAAATGTGTTTAGCAAGGACATTCGGGTAGTGCAATGATGGATAGAACTGGTCAGTGCACAAATAACAGCTCCCTTAATTTCAACCTTCATTAAATCTTCTGAAATATTTCATCACAATGTTTCCCCGATGAACCGTTGCTCTCTTCCGCTATAACATTAAATCAGCATACCGCGTCTCGTCGTCAAAATGCGAACCCGACTGTACAAGATGAGGAGCAAAAAAACCAAAATCCGATCAGACGCACGGACGAATTATAATTATATATACGACCGTGCGACCGGCTTTTCTCGGTGGCGATCGGAGGTGATGGTAGTGGGGTGTGGCGCTGGGACCGCCACGGTTGCTCTGGCGATTGTGGCGCAAACTGCCGGCACCAAACGGCGGCGCTTCTTTCGTCGTTGCAAACGGTCACGAACACACCAGCGCGGGTTTGTGTGAAGTGCATATGTGCACTTCAAGTCTAGACGAGCTTGTCTCCTCCGGTCGCGGTAAATTGGGAATCGCTTCCGGTCTGGGGTCTGGTGGCACTGTTCGGGATTCCTTTCCCCACCCATCGGCCCCCGCGACCCTTTTCCCTTCTGCGCTTAGCGTACGGAGCGGCGGAGTTAGAAGCAGCGCTTGAACGAGAATATGACTCAGTTCCCATATATTCCATAACTCTTCAGGCGATAGCGAGATAAACACGTGCGGTGCGAAAAGATGAAGCGAGACGACATGGATGTGCAATCGTAATTCGCTTCAATTGCACAATGCAAGAGGGCTGGTTTCTAGTGCTTCTTACGTGAACCTGTCCACTCGTGTGCATCGTCAGACGGTGGCTATTTTTTTCCAGAAAATGTTCGTTGTGTTGCGGTAGTCACCTCGTTTTCCCAAAACGATGGAGGCTTTGCACATTGTTGCACGGCTTAGTACTCTCAAAACCTTGATACATATGTAAAAAATCCAAAAGACAAACTTACCTTGCATGTTTTTCCTTGGCAGTGGCAATCTTCTTCAGCGAATTGATCGGATCTTTCTCGTCGAACAATTCTCCAAAATTGGGAGCTACAAGTAAAAAGGCATAAATTTAAATTTAAAGCATCAATAAACGATTCGTAAACAAATAATAGGCTATAGATATGCTTTGTTAGGTTATTACTTAATATAACGCAAGAGAAGAAGCAAACAACTTTCTGGACCAATAAACTGGTTTCATCCTAATTTAACCTTTTCCATCTTCTTCTTCTTCTATTTTTAAGATATATAGAGTGCTGTTGTGTGTACACATTTTTCCACAATTAAAGTTCGAACGTTTAGGACAGATTCCTGTTTAGCGCTGATGAGCGAAACTGTACGGTCGTCTCACTATGGAAATGAGACGACCGTGTTGTTCTTCTCACGGACATGGAAAATCTCGCTTCCATCACTAGCGCCATCATTTAAACAGGCGGGATTGCTTAGAAGCTTAATCGCACTATAGTGCAGCACAGTTTTAATAGATGGCGCTGAAGCGATTCGCCGAAAGCGAAGGTCGCCGGGTAAAAATTGCATAAATACTTAAATCTATTTAACACCTCAATCCTGCACCACGAAACAAGAAACCAAACAAAGATTTGGAATAAGGCCGCACCATGGCCACAGTGGCTACGCCATAACGTAAGAAAGCACCCTTCTGTGGGACAGCAAATGATAACACATACAATTCAACGTACCGAATTTTGAAATTGCTACCACCCGCGCAATTCCGATAATCTATAAATATCATGCTTATCAACATCATCGGAGGCGTCTGCAACCGCAACCACTTTCGCCTTTTTGTGGAAGATGGATAGGATACTTTTCTAACTGAGCATATCATATTGCATTAAATTCTTTCAATAAAAGACAGTTTCTTCGCTCTGTTACGCAGATCGAACAGCAACGCAGACACATTTCGCAAAAGCCATGGCTAGCGCTACACGTACGCGAATTCAAATCGTTCGCCTATCTAGCGTTATCATTTGCCTGCCACCCATCCCACGGACCCACTCCTACCCGCATCGTTTTTTTTCGTTGCTTTATCAGCTATCTTCCTTCTCTTTTTACATGCTTCCACTAACCAACGAACCATTTCGACTATCTTCATTCAAGTCCGCTGATCTTCTCTATGCCATGCTACCACAATTGACAGGCAACTAAAACCAGAAAACAAATCGTTAGTATTTCCAAAAACTGAATACGGGAATCTGTGCTATGAAGAGTAGAATCTTGTTGATGCCATTAGCCTAATTTACCCAGTAGATTATAGATGATACAAATTTCATGCTTATGCCATTATTCCATAAACTTACCGAAAAACATGTTTTCACACTTTCTGCTACGGAAGCGTTCCTCCGTTTGGCTTCGACAATTGATAGCACTCTAGCGTACGAGGAACCGTTGGCAAACCACCGTTGGAGCATTCAGGTGGCGGATGCGCTGTTTAGTTCCAAGGACCGCTACCACACAATCCACTTTTAGTGTGACTGGGACTGTCCTGTTTTGAGACCGGGGAAATTTGAATGTGGATGGTTTGTGTTGCCGCGTGTTCTTCTGGTGATGCTTTCAAACCATACACAATTGACACTGTTTCGCTCAAAAATCCACGTAAAATAGAACACTTGCGGAAGTTGCAGTCACCATAAACACATACACGCGCATATACACCGACACTAATCCTCGTTGAAGGATACAATACGATAGGCAGTTCTACAAACGCGCTAAACCTCCGAGGTTCGATTCAGGATTTTCACAAGAGCATCCAGAACCGACACAGGATTCAACACGGAATACTCCACGCTCCGCTATACCACACGCAGCGTTGCTTCCACTCAAAGAAATGCCTAAAATTAACAATTGGGGAACAAATTAAACCAATTTGGAGGAGGAAAACTGCTGGTACACATATCCCTATGGTATATCGGTAGCAAATCATTGGCACGACGAAGCAGTAGATCAACAGAATGTGCAAATCAACAGTGCACTAAGATGATGCTCTTTTCGGCAACGAGATTTAGACAGATATCCTAGGAGGCATCGAAAGGACATGTTTTCCTCGGACCCCAATAACAAAACGCCACGACCGACAGACGATACCCGGGCAGTGCCTGTGGCAAAAAAGTTGAAGTTGTTCGAACCGTTCACAGGCCACAAACTAATAGAGGCAACACGGCATGTGGGGCACAGTGAAAAAGTAACATTTCAGATAGCGCAACAAATCTAAGCCAGCTCTGGTGATAGATAAGATCGCTAGTAGAAGAAAACGCATGGGCATTGCCTACATGAAAAACGAGCACCGTTTGGTGATTCCGTTTTTCTTTGTTTCTTGTGTCGATTTTCCGGCCGCTGCCGCACCACCGAGACCTTTTCATGGCAGCACTCCCCGCGTGAAAACCGGTTGTCCTGTTTTTCTTGGCCAGCGTTTTATTCTGAAGTCTCCTGTCACTTTCGTTATGCGGTTCGATATGTGGTTGTGACCCGTGTGTGGCGGTGTGTATGTTTATTCTCGTTCGTTTTGTTGCTTGTTTGTTCTCCACCGAATAACCAAAGCGAAGGCAGGGTAAAAGAGACAGAAACCACGCACGAAAGGGACCATTGAAGATAGTGGGAATAATGACAGAAAGCAAAATGGCTATCAGGGAATCAGCAGTGTCGAAGAAGACCTCAAATTCACACCATTCGTAGTACCAACGGAGAGATATGCTCGCCTATATGCTCGCAGACGGAATGGTAAACCCTAATTAACAAAAGTACATGCTCAAATCACAACGGTAAAAGAAACACAACACCAAACAGTACGCTACGCACAGCTCTCGACACGACACGCACTAGTCAATAATTTACGGAACTCCACTCTTCTCGTCGCACTAGGCAACAACCGCACCAGACTGGTGCAGAGTACACAGCCACGAGAAACAGTGGAAGCGAGATGGCGACACGGATGCATGGTTACGTACAGCAGTACCAGCACCAGCCCGTGTGCGACGTTAATGGATCAGTTTTTGGGAGCTTTGTATTGTTTGTTTATTTGCCGTTTTACGTGCCATTGCACGGTCGACGACGAGTACACGCACAGCCGCACCAGGAAGTGCAAGGACAATAATAGCGCGTAGTTTTACCTCACATCAAACGAGGAACGATGCGGATGCGTATCTTTTCTTCTCGTTTTAAAGGGCACACACAACACAATGCGATGGTTTCCGTTTTTGACAGTTCTTCACCCTTGTGATGCCTGGTGGAAAATCGATGGCAGTTTCAGTAAACAGTGCATGCGCTTACTTTAGATTACTTCAATATTTTAGCTTCAACGAAATATGTCTATACCCTGTGATCCCTACTTTTTAATTATAAAAAAAATGCCTTCAAATGTATTGAACTCATCAATAATATTCGCTCATTCAAATTCTAAAATCTACAAACACTGCTTAATGTCAGTTGTATAAACATTTTTCACCGGTAAAAAGCGTGACACCTTTTCGACTGCGATTTAGTTTTCATGGGGCAAAAGCGTTATATCTTTGACACATTCATTTTACGCATCATATTCACAATGGCGGCTGTGGTTTAACGAATCAGTGTTTATTGCTGATGAAAGTGCTGAAGAAAAACCCTTGAAAGTGTTCTCTGAAATGCTCTGAAACGATTGAAAAGGCCCGAAAGTGAGAGTTTGATACATCGAAAGTAGTTGGATCGAAACATTTTGGTAGCAACCGATCGCGATGACGCAGTATTTGCCACCGAATTTGCTGGCCCTTTTCGCTCCACGCGAACAAATTCCGTATCTTCCGCCTCCGGACAAGCTACCACACGAAAAGAAGTCTCAGGGTTATTTGGGGGTGGGCAGTTTCCTTGATGGCTTTGAGGTAAGTTTTAACACCGTTGACCCTACGTTCCGATGGCAGCTATACAACTGTTTCCTTTTATATAATAGGATCCGAAAGACACTCCTCCGCCTACTCGAGTGGAAACACGGGAAGAACGACTGGAAAGGCGTCGACGGGAGCGCGCCGAACAAGTGGCCTACAAGCTAGAACGGGAGATTGCCACATGGGATCCAAACCAGCTATTAGCAGCGACGGAAGATCCGTTCAAAACACTTTTCATCGCCCGGATTGTGAGTTCCGCGAACCTTCAGCTCCTGGAAGAAGTCATCACTAACCTGGTTCCATTTGGATGTTTCAGAACTATGACACATCGGAATCGAAGCTCCGACGAGAGTTCGAAATTTACGGTAATATTAAGAAGATCATTATGCTCAACGATACAGAAACGGGCAAACCGCGTGGATATGCGTTTATTGAGTATGAACATGAACGAGACATGCATGGTGAGTATTCGAAGTGGAGAAAGTGAAAGTGAAGTTAAATTTCCCTTCAGAATCGTACTCGCGTCTCCATCCGTCCGATCGACCTACCCTTTCTAGGATGTACGCATTCGACGTTAGCAAAAACCGTCAAGAAATCACTGCCAACGAGTTTTGCTCCGCTACCAGGCATGTTGGTCGATTTCCCATTTGAAGGAAACACCCTAGGGATGTTTCCATTGCTCAGTTTGATGCTAATGTATGAGACTTTTCGTTGCCCTTGAGGGTAAGAACAAGACAGGTAAAACGGCTCTTCTTGAGCTACAAAATGGTTCTTTGAGGTAAATGATTCAAAGCCTACTGAAAAGCATGTTTGTGAAGCAAGCGTTCCGGGATCCAAGGGAACAGAAGTGGCGTGTAAGAGGTTTCTTCATCATATTTAAAACATAACCCGTACGTGAGTAACCGTTTTCTCAATTGTAGATTTCGCTGTGCGGAACTTACAACTCAAGATTCAATGACATTCTGTTGAAGAAGTTACACGTAGTAGGTTTGTATGTGTTAGTTAGCTGTTGCCACCAGCCCTCTATTCGGTAAGCCCAAACAGGAAAAAAAATTAAATTCCATTCAAAGCCAACTATGTTTCCTTCAAAAATTTCCTTCCAACAGCAGCAGAAAACGGAAACAAATATTCCTGCGCGTTGCTAGCAAGCGTTTGTAGCGTCTGTTTGAATTGAGAGTTTCAGAAGATGTTCTCTTGAGCCCTTTTTCACACTTTTATAATGGTTTTTTTTTTAAAGAAATGCAAATGTTTTTTTTATACTTTCTTACCATGGGATTTTTCCCTGACATTGGGCGGGATTTCCGCGTCCAATAGTATGGTTTCGAATCAAGTTGGAATGCTTTTTACGCTTTCAACGTCAACAGATGCTCGAAACACTGTAGATTAAACCCTTTTCTGGTGCATAAATGCCCTTCGGACGCTACATCGCTGCTGCACACCATACAGAATCGAAACGAAAGCGCTTCTTTGCAAACGATGTAAGTGGTTCGCCAAGGCGTGTGTGGGTAAGCATGCAACGCGGTAAGATCTTTTGGGTAAACTGCATATGTAAGTGAACGAAACGAAAGTAAGTCCTTCATATTCCGGTACCGTTTTCGTGTGGTGTAGTGTGATCTGGATGGAAGTCCTGCTCACGCCAAACTGCTGCTGCTGCTGTTGCATTCTATAGTCATGGGTTAGTATACCAAGGCGTGGCGATCTGATGGTGAAATTTACATCTATCTCTATCTGTCTAAACAAGCTATTCTTAAGCCGAAAGGCAACGGCTATACTGTAGATAACAATCTGGCCACGTACAGCCGCGCTCCGGTGGTCAGTAGGTACGCCACGCGTTGTTTTTCATGAAATGGCTTCCGGTTGTGAAGGTAAACGCAACGGGGTGTGCGGAGTTTCCAATTTCGTACGGTAAAATCACACATATATTCGAGATAATTACACTACCGTTGAAGAAAGGAATGTCCGGCGGGTATTTTCCTCAATTTGTGCTGCGTACTAGCAATATTTTGTTACCTCCATTACCTAAGTATGGTGCACAAAGCAATGTTTGAAAGCAGAGTATCTGTTAGGACGGTTTGTTGGACTCGCGTTGAATCAATTGGACAAAAATACTTTAAAATTTTCTAACATAAAAGAGTGTTGAGGTTGAAAGATGCGCGAAGGAGGATCGAAACAATATAACCAAGTGCTACTCGCAAACTCTAGTGCACATTTTGCTTTTGTTTCCTCGTCCTTCTTCCGACTGGCCAATCTTTCTTTTGAAACTAAAGTAAGTAACTGTACCGGACAACACACATTCCATCTTCCTGGTAGGTATGAGGTAAAACGGTAATTTGGATCGTTGCGTTCCAAACCATCGCGGACATGCTCATAAGGATCCTGTGAACACACATTTTCTACCGACAGCAACAACTACCAGAGTGATTGAATAGGTCGTTTAGGGCTAGCTGTTTTCGCTGATTAATGTTTCCTACTTCGTCCCTACCTCACTGATACTTCATTTACGTTTGTGTTAAGCCGTAGATCAAATTTAACCCCGGTATAAAACTTGGCATTCTTTAGAAAAAAAATCTCTCATCTAAACTCACGGTGTAATGCGAAGAGATGAAATGTGTTAGTCAATCAAATGCAGGTTTTCCCCTTCTCCAACGTATGCATGATCACACTGAGCCTTCCTGGGTGGTGCCTTGCGAAGGTGTGGCATGCAAAACGACCAGCGACCTCAGCCGAATTTGTACTATTTTCTTCTTTCTCTCGACTCTCTTTTTCCCGCCATGGTGCAATGTATGTATGTCCCTCTCGTGTGCGTGTACAATGATCTCAATGGTGTATGAATTTGATGTATGCGACATGCTCGTCCCCGTTCGTCGTATTGGCACCCGGACGCTGGACACTCGCAGCGGCCTACAAACATGCGGATGGTAAGAAAATTGACGGTAAGCGTGTCCTCGTTGACGTGGAGCGGGCCCGCACGGTGAAGGGATGGTTACCGCGGCGCCTCGGCGGCGGACTGGGTGGAACACGGCGCGGCGGACCAGACGTGAACATCAAACACTCGGGCCGCGAAGACAACGAGCGCGAGCGGGAGCGCTACCGGCTCGAGCGCGAACGGGAGGATCGCGATCGTCGGGAGCGGGATCGACCGGAGAATCGTAAGTATCCAACAACTGCTCCATCTATGTACCAGAATGTCCTTTGGGGTTCATTGTTCTCCTTCCTTGTCAGGGTTCGAACGTCGTAAATCTCGTTCCCGTGATCGCGAACGGCGCCACCGGAGCCGATCGAAGGATCGTAGCCGTCGGCGGCGCAGTCGCGAGCGCGACGTGGAGGAGCGAGAACGGTGGGATAAGGACAGGGAGCGTGAGCGCGAACGCAGCCGGGACCGCGACAAGGATCGCAAACGGAAGCGCAGCCGATCGCGCGACCGCGACCGTGGCGAGAAGGCCCGGCGAGACAAGCGCAGCGATCGGGGTGAGCGTGGCGAACGGGACCGTTCGGAACGCAGTGGGGCTGGAAGTAGCGCCGGCGAACGTAAGGAGCGGAAACCCGAGTTCCGCGAGGGGGACATCAAGATCAAGGAGGAACCGATCGACGGTAAGTTGAAATAATGAGACGCATGGGTTAAAGACGGCTGTGCAAATGAGGATCGGTGGTGGTTCTGTGATACAAGAAGTTCCTCTATGTCGATCCCTAGTAACGTTGCTAGAGCAAGTTTAACTCAATCGAAACTCCAGGGCTATCAGTTGTAAAGCTGTTAACTGTTTGGTAGTATCTAAGTTTCGTACAAATTTCATCCACAGAATTAATTCTGTACCGTTTTTAATCTCCCAATCAGGAATCGCACAATTTTTAATTCACTCGAATAGTATGGAGTTTCATGCTGCAGAGCCAGGGTCTGGCTATTTGTAGCCTTTCGAGGTCTCGTTATTTTCCCGCTGACGTATTGACTGACTATCCATCCAAAAACAAGCGACTTTCTCATTGAAAAAGTCGAGGGCTTTATCCAATTGTTGGCGAACCCGATGCCAGGGCCGTCAAATTATCAGGTCACCCATTTGAGTAGTTTTATCATTTGAAGGTTTCTATTAGTTTTCAACAAATGGCAAATCACAAGTTTAAAACAACCCTCGTTTTTGTTTGACGTGCAATAGCTGACTGCACAGGTTGGAGTGGCTTGAATTTGAATTGAAAATAGAATTGCACTTCTTCAAATTTAAAACTGTGCTTTACGATTCCAACGTAGTGAAAGGAAAACTCCGTAAATTAAATGTATATTGCGGATTGTAAAACGGATTACCCTATAAGAACAATTCTTTCACGCTTCTCCTTTTGTGGCTTCTTTCAGACTATCCCGATTACAGTGCCCAGTACGCCCAGTATCAGTCGCAGGTTAAGTATGAGGACGGTGAGGAAGAGAAGTATCGCCCGCACGAAAACGAGAACCCGCATCTTCGCGGGAACAATGGCCGCGGTGGCTACGGCGGTAATAACGGTGGTGAGGACGATGACGGTGATTATGACGACGGGCCGGGCTATTAAACACAGGGTGTACGTGGAATTGATGATAGTGTGGTGATCATCTAAAATCACGGACAAAAAAAAAGTTAAGCAAAATCGTCTTAATGATGGCGTCCAACTGCATTCTTCCGGTGTGTAGTGTGGAGAAATTGATGTAACGTGTAGCTTCAATATTCCTAGAAAATCAAGTTTCCAACCATTCTACGCTAGTTAAAAAGTAAGTCAACGTTTTGCAACGATTCTATTTCGACACTGGAGTCGGCATGGCATCGCCACCCGCGTACACGCCTGGCGATGATAAAGTTGCTTTCAATAGTTCTGCTCCGAATTTCATATTCTTCTCACCTAATGTGTGTTACTCTTGATGGGTTTATTTTTCCATTTTTAATGCTCCGCAAAGTGTCAAATCCTTAATCGAGATACGAAATCGGTTACTGGTAACAGTGCATCCTTTTTTGACTTCGATTAAAAGGTAATCAAACGAGCACACGGTTCTTGCGGAAGTAGATATTGGCGTAAGTGACTGTATCAATGAGTGTATGCATTTATCGGTAAGACACGCGCGCAAATGACGGTAATTTGAAACCATTACTATAAAGCCCTCTATGCAAGGATGTGACATACCTGGTAAACCTTTTTCAATTACGCCCACATGTAGCTCATTGGATTTGAATTTCCCCATTCAAGCACTTAAAACCATGGAATGGACGCACACTTTCCAAACCATCAACCGCATACAAATTGTAGTGCAAAACCGGTAACATGATTTCTTTTTCCACTGAACATTTTGTAGCGCAATAAGACTAATACATAAAATTAATAAAATTGGAAGTTAAAAAAATAAACCGTGTGGTTTGGTAGCATGATTTGTTAATGATGTTAGATGACATGAATACGATTAGACCCTTATTATTATTCAACGACATAAGTTCGTTGAAACGCTCACTCAATTGTTTTGGTTTATTTGTGAATTAAATTTATTTTTTCTCTAAAGAGCATGAAGGAAGGGTGTGATACAATCAATCAATGGTGCGGCAAGTACATTCCCTAGGAATGTCATGTTTAATAATGCTTTGCGCGAAGCGTTTACTGAGGTTTGTTTTTGCGGAATTCCGTAAACAGGTGCGTAACACATACATAATACTGACTACACATTCGGTGCGAATCTGGAAGGGTTTTCGCATAGGCAGGGGGAAGCTAGCTCACCCCGTGAAGGCAAGTGCAAGGACTCGTCATTCGATGAGTTTCTCCTTCGAAAGGAACTTTAGTAGCGTGGAATGTTCGTCGTGCCGCTGCTGCTGTTGGTGCTGCCCGTCCTTTCCGTCGTTTGACAAGGCCGCACCGGTTACCTGCTGTCGAGCGGCGGCCGCTTTCTCGTCGTTCGTTGGCAGGCTGCTGCCCTTGGCGGTGGCATCCGATGGTTGCTGGCGTTCGTCCGGGTTTAGTAAAGGTTCGTTCTCCTCGCTGGTGGTGGAGGTCGTCGTAGGGGTTTCGACGTCCGGGTTCGTCTCCGTTTCCACCGGTCGGGGGCTGTTCTCGCTCAACTGTTCCACACTGCCCCGCGTCGGCGTGCCGTGCTGGGCTAGGAGTGGCTTGTTCAGTACCATTATCAGCAACGCGTCGGAACTGTTGCGGTGCTCCAGGACCTTCCGTTTGTGGTGCGCCGGCACTATCCCTCCCGGGGGCGGCGGCGTACCTTCGGGCGGGTTGCCTTCGTCGGCGTTCTGTTTCTGTTCGTGCAGTTTCGTGATGTCCTCGAACATTTCCGCCGACAGGGAATCGGACCGCTGGCGTCCCATCCCGAACGGATACTGTCGCTGCATGTCGTACCCGAGGAAGCCGTCCGAGCCGCGGCGCAGCCGGCGACTGGGCTCCTCGAACTCCTCCCCGAACGAGGGCCGCAGGATGTTGTGGTTCGAGAACCACCGCCCAACGTCCTCGATGCTTTCCCGCCTTCCCGCACCGACCGGGTGGAGCCCTTGCCTGCCAACTCCTGCACCGTCGAGCGGTAGCGACCGGACGTCGATTCCCCGTTCCTCCCCGGCCGCCGAAAGCATCGAGGCGGAACCGTCGGAGTCACCGCCGCCGAACCAGTCGCTCATGTATTCTATACTGTCGCGCCGCCGGCCGGAGTTGGCCGTGTGCTTCTGGTTGTGCTCGATCTTCGGCAGCTCGAAAACGACTTCCGACTTCTCGATCTTCTCGAACTCCGGATCGAAGCAGTCGTCCACGTCGGACGATTTGCCCCGCGACGACGAGGACCCACTCAGCGAGCTGCCCACCAGGTCGATCTTTACGTTCTCCAGCTTATCCTCTTCGCCCAGCGTCGAGGGTGGCGTGCTGTCCGGGCGCGACAGCTTCTCCAGCAGCTTGGCCACGTTCGGGTTGACCGGGTTCGGTTCGTTCAGCTCGTCGTTCAGCTGCTCCTCCAGGAACAGCTGGAACTGTTCGATGATGTTCTCCTTGTTGTCGGACGCCGTGTAGACGCGATCGAGCACGTTGACCACATCGTGGTGCTGCAGCACGTTGCTCGACTCGATGAACGATCCCAGGCAGAACTTGCGCAAGCTAGAGTCTTCCGGTTTGCTGTACAGCAGCTGCTGGTACATTTTCGCCGCGGACACATTCTGTGCCTCCGGTTCCGGTGGCTCCGTCCGCTCGCCCCCGCCGATCGATTCGATCTCCGTGGAAGTGTCCGAACGTTTCCTCCTCGGTACCGGCGGCGGGGAGAGTGCATCGGTGTCGGTGGTCACCACGGCCGACCCACCTATCGTGAAGCTCGGGTTGTCCGGGCGCTCCTGTGTCGGCGTCGGTGTGCGACAATTTGGCTGCTCGTTCGACTTCCACGAAATCTTGCGCGTCGTTAGCTTCGACTTCGGCTTCACCAGCTCGTCCAACCCGGTGTGGTGGGCGTAATCTTCCGGAGTGAAGCGCTCCACGCTGATCCGCGTGCGCTGGAGATCGACGGCCGAGAACGAACCGGAACTGGAGCTCTTCGATAGCACCGGCCGCGGAGGGGTTTCCGGGCGGTTGGAGGGTGTCGCCGATTCCTTGCCCAGGTGCTCCGTGGCCGGCATCGAGATGATGCGCTTTAGCATGCGCGGCGTGTGCGCCTTCGGTGGCGAATCGTCCCCGGACCTGCCCGGAGTGCTCGTGGCGTCCCCTACCAGCTGCCGGTCGAAGTGTGACTCGGAGAGACTCTTCTGGAATTTGGGCGGAGGCGACGGTGGCGCTGGGAGACCCTCGCGCTGCTGCCGGCCGGACGCCTGCTTCTGTTTCATCCGAGCCGGGCGTGTGATCGCCTCACTCTGCTCCTCGTCCGAATCGAGGAGTCCCGCCCGGTCGGGATCGATCGGTTTGTATTTGGAAAAATCGCGGCTCGGTTTGCGCGGCGCCAGCTCGATCGAGGCTTCGGTTCGGATGACGTTGCCGTGCGGCGGTTTCCCCGCCGAGCCGCCCTCGACACCCGAGGCCGCATCCCGTTCGTGCTCGTGCAGTTTGGCGTGCAGGTGATCGTGGTCGTCGCAAATGTGGCGGCTCTTTCGGCGCTTCGGTACGATCAGTGGCTCCTCGACCGGTTCCCGCCCCTCGTACCGGGCACTGTCGTTGTAGTCCTCCAGCATGGCCATCAGGAACTCCGCCCGGCGACCAATCTGGTTGTCGCCCGACACCGTACGGTCGATGTACTTCATCAGATCTTCACCTTCGCCATTCGAATCGCCCTTGGGAGCTTTCGATTCATCCGGCGGCGATTCTTTCGCTGCTTCACTCGGTCCGACGGGCGACTTGCTGCGATTCTCACTCGTTTGCTTTCTCCGCTCCACCACCGCCGGCACCGGTCCGTCGTGGGTGTCCCTATCGATGAACTTTTCTATTTTATCCACATCGTCCAGGCGGGATTCGCTCCGTTTGACGGGCCGTTGCTTCTCGCTCGCCTCCCCCTCGGCCGCCAACTCCTGCTGAACCGGCGACAGCGAGTCCGCCAGTCGCTCGCCGAAGAACTTGTCCGACTTCCGGTTGCCGACGCGCGGGATTTGTGACGTGGACGGGTGCTTCTCCAGCTCGGCCGTGGTGGGCACCTTCGAGAAGTCACTGAACGCGTCGTTGCTGGCGTCGATCTCGAAGCATGACGTTTGGCGCGCGGGCAGGGCGGCCACCACCGGTCGGGGCGGTGGAACACTGGCCGGACGTATGCCGGTGGCAATGTCACACGAGTGCCGTCGGCTTTCGCGCCCGAACACATCCTGGAAGCCGTTCCTCACCTGGAGCGACTCGTCGGACCGGTAGCGCCCGTCGAGGGTGGCCCCTCGCTTTTTCCGTGGCGGAGCAACCGGTGGCGTGTCGATCACCTTTGGGCCGGCATCATCCGGCACGTGCAGTCCGACGCTTTGCCACCCGGTGGCCGACGTGGTTTTCTTCGACGCGTCCACACTGGAAAGGGGATGGACAGGAAAACAATTATCGATTTACCATTCGACCAGCTTCGTACATCATGCGACACTTACGCGCTCCGGCTAAAGTATGTCTTGCGCATCGGATGTGTTTTGCTTTTGCCCAGCCCGTTCGGGCAGATCACGCTGGTCAGATTGCCGAAGGTGTTTCCCGTGCTTTGTGTTGAGCTCGTGTTCGGTTCCTTACATAATACGTTTCCCATCTGTAAAGAACATGGATTTCAATGTTATGTTTTCTTTCCTAAACATAAGATAGTTGTGAATGAATAGTAATAAAAACAGACAATACGAATGTACAATAATAGTACGTGAACTCTCTCGCGTTAATCAGAAATTGTTTAAATTTAAGTAAGCCATGTTTTCCAACCGATAATTGGCCATCGGTGGAGAGGGAAGGAAACGGTTGCGATATATATTTGAAAGAAGAATTGCTCGTGTGTAGTAAAAACGTGTACTACCCTTTTACGGAAACTTGTTTTTAGTCATCTCATCGACAATAACGTGCCAGTTCCCTGAAGCGACTGACACACACGGGAAGCAGCGAACCATTCTACTGCACTGCGTTTAATGATGTTTGTGTTTCTTACGTTTAGAATATTATGAAAAGTGTTTATTTTCGCTGTACTGTTTTTTTGTTATATAAACGCTTGTGACCATGTTGGGACGACATTAAACACCTCTCGGGAGTCCGCAGGCTAAGGTAATTGCTAGACAAACAAGGAAGCGCCACCTATTTCTCTCACTTTTGGTTTGAGAAGCACTTCCTTGTTAGTTGCACCGGAACAATCTAATAAACGATAGTGCTCGGTTTCAACACAACAGTTTTGCATATGCTTTCGCACACATTTTTAACAAATCTCATGAAATACGGTACCCCAGTTTGACACTTCTCCCGAGCATTAAACTCTACTTTTTTCTCAGATGTAAAAACACACCCATAACTTTGATATTTTTATAGACGATGGATACGGTGTTTAAATTTAATGTGCTTGCAATAAGAGCACAGCAAGCCACGTCCTATACTGCCGTATCGTCCGTCGGATCGCTTCTTTATCTACCATGCGCACCCCGTCGTTGGTTTGATATCGGATTTGTTTACATCGCATATTCACGCCAAGGCACCCCGTGGCGAAGGGGACGATGATAATTGCCGGACCTAGTTCTATCAGGCCAGCGCTAGGAGTAGGTAGCGTGACTGCTGCTGCCCGAACAATTAGCTCCAATACGAAGATGCGACCCTCTAGAGCAGATTCGGTGTTTGTGTACGACTGGTACAACACCCGAGAGGGTGCGAGGGTTGATCAAATTCGTTTGACCGCGCGGTCGATCGATCGAAGTTAAACGATCGCGGAAATGTCCACCAGGTGGATTTGTGTGTGAGTTGTCAAATGATTCGTCCAATAGACGGTTTACGGCCAGAAAGCACTCCGACCGGTCCCATAAGGGAATGGGATTTTTGCACGCCAGTGATAATTGTACGTTCAATATGCTCCCATACCAATCATGGATTGTAATGTGTGTGTTCGGGAAAGGAAATTATCATATCGCCAGCCATTTTCTCAACGGCAGTCGAAGTGCAGTTTTTATGGACGGGAAAAACGGTTCGCCTCTTCGTTGACACAAACCTAATTTTTTTGTTTGTTTCCTAACGATGGCGTCAATGTTTCACGTCATGCACCTTTTTACAGCAACCGGTCTTGTTTTGATGTCCGTTTTTACAGGACCTATCTCAGCTTGACATTTGTAGTGAGAAATGCGCAGCTGCATTCCGTGGAGATTGTTTGGTTTTACGGGAGGGATTACGACGCAGATTTAGGAAAGAACTCTATTCTTCAGAGAGGCCAGCTACGTATCTTGGATTCAAGAAACCAGTGGCAGAATCTTCCCGTCACCACAACGGCTGATTATTACCGTCGGAAACTACTCCGACGAGCGAATATATGAATTTTGTTTTATGGAAAGTAGCATGAATGAGATTGGCACGTGCATATGGCTATCTAACCGACTAGGAGACGACCCCTCCCGGTGTGCACGAGCAGTAAACTTGACATGATGTCTAACACGTTGAAGGGTTGCGAACAACACTGCAGCAACAATTGATTGCGATAACGTCGGACACGGGAAAGATAGTGATTGGGGCTTGGGGTTACAAGCTATTAGACAGCTTCGTCGGAATTACGAAATAGGTCTACACACAAGTGATTGACACTATTACACGGGATCGGTTTTGTTTATTTTGATAAAAAGAATTGCGGAGCTTATCATTTACATAAATATCATTCGATTTTAAATATTATTCGAAAATAGTTCTCTTTAAATCAGGTGAAACATTCAAATACAATCGCAAAAGAATGGAAAACAATCGTCAAGACTTTAGGGTCGATAAGTGTGGATATTTAGAAACTGTTCACAATATTATCATAATGAGAAGCGGTTAAGCACGACTTCTCCATTACTGTTTTCTAGTTCATAAACCTCATCTAAACTTCGCCCACGTGAACGATGAGCTTCTCTCGGTTGCCATATCTCACCGTTGCCGCTTCCCTTAGCGGCCGACGGAAGGTAACCCAAGCGCGAAACGCGATTACGTGATCGGTCACATGACAACAAAAACTAGATAAAAAAACACAAAAATGCCATTCCTCTCCGAAGCTTTGCTCCGCGGAAAATGTGCACCCTCGGATCCGCTGTAGGGTGGCGCTTCTTAGTGGCTTAGTGACCGCAACGGAATTGTCCGCCACAGTTCACACAACTTCTGCCCCCGCGGGAGATTGCTCTCATTTTCGCCATGCTGTTTACATTCCACAACCCCCGGGGCGCCGTTGTTTGCCGAGCAGGCACACGTTACTGCGCGATGCCGTCGATGCACCGCACGATCGATACGATCGTTTATCAGACGGCGCCTTCGCATTCCATTCGCCGAGTCGTTCGTAGCCAAGTAGCCGCGGGTGGAGTACGAAAAGGAAAGGAACAACAAACCAACGGGTTGTGGCTGTCCTCCCGCCGGAGGTCAAATCGCGCGCGGTGTCAGGGTTTCCGAGAAAGAGAAGAAAAAAACACCATGTGTGTGTGTTCCCACACTTCCGCGTGTGTCACGCTGCGCCGAACACAACGGAGGTTTCGTTCGGAGAATTTAAGCCCACACACAAACAAAAACGGCAGGAATCAAAACATGATGTCATCACGGCGGCACCGACTCATCTCACGCGCTGCGTCTCTTGAGAATGAATCTCAAAAAAAAAGAAAAAACTCACGATCAAAAGTGTTTTCAAAACGTTTCGTAACGGAAGAGACGATCACCATTTGCGCCCAGAGCCATTTCGTTAATCGTACGGAGCCTCGAAATGTCGTCCGTGATAAATCAATCAGTTACCGGGTACGGTGTCTGCTGATTACCGATCGCGATGTATTTAAGTTTTCCTTCCCGGCGGACTGACACATCGTGATCGGATCACCGTTCCCGGCCGAGGGCAAGGTCCACCAAGCAGCGTTCCAAATTTTAAATGCCGATTGTTAATGGAAGTACCACAAAAAGGGGAGGGGGGTTGGGCTAAAACATATGCTAAACTACACATTTTGATGCGCAAAAGCCTTCACCGAACCGGGGTGGAGCCCACAGGTGGAGAACACTTGTTTTTTTTTTTTTTTTCTAGCACAGCATACAACACTCTGTGGCCCGCGAGTGGTTTCGCGTTTGTTTTGGTTAAGATAACACACACCGTTGCGGCGCAGACGGTTGCGGCCACCTGTTCACCCGTCCACTATCGGCGGCAAACGGAGTGGGACTGGTTTGGAAGGGCCGTAGATTCACCTTTTGCGCCGCCGTCTAATGCCGTCGTCACCCCGGCCGCTAATTACGGCCAACTGTGTCACTCACGATTCCACTCCACGAACGGCAAGCGTGTACGAGCTACACTGCAGTGACGCCAGGCAGCCACACTCCGGTGCGTTAGTAGATGACTAGCTGGCTAGAATGGAGTCCCAACCACTTGGTAGTACGAGCCGCGGTCGTCGTTTCGACGGGCGCGAAATAAAACGATGCGATCGCGATCGGCGCTGAGGGAAGACTAAATCGGCCCGGTATCTCGGCCCCGCGTGTGTATGCGAGCCGAGCGCGATCGTGCCTTATGTGGCACGGCTGGAGATGGAACAGTAGAGGCAAGAGGGGGTTGCCGGGACGTCAGCGCGGGTGTGGGGCGGGGTCGGGGAGATTTGTATTGTTTGCAAGAGTACTTCGCGATCACGGTGCGGCGAATACTACCTCCGCTGGAGGCTTTGCCGCAAACGGATCATTAACGATAAACGTTCAACTAATGGCTGTCACTAGCATCGGTGAGCCCCGGGGGAGAAGTTTCTTTTTTTTTTTGCAGCCAGGGATCATTGGAATGGTTTTACATGTGAGCAGAAAGCAGTAGTATGACTTAGTGGAGTTATGAAGCATACATTTTTCGCGTAATGATTTTCTACCATACAAAAAAGTGAAACGATTATTTAATATGTCTTGTAATTAATATGGGAATATTGTTTGAACATAAGACATGGCCCCAATCCAGTAGAACACTCCCTTGCTTCCCCTTGCTAACAGTGGACCGGTTTGGCGGCATGACCACCGTATGACGTCATGATCAGCGAACTAAAACTCATCATCAACAGCCAAAGTACGCGGTTCCAGAGCGCGATGTTCTCCATCACTTTAAAACCCTCCAATAGAGTGAATAGAAGGAAAAAAGAAACGGAAACAACACCATGTGTCTCATACACGCGTACGCGCGCCCGTAGCGGAGCGGAGAGCATTTGACTTCGCACTAATTTGCATTCGCGTTACATACATATGGGTGGTAGACTCCGCGTTAGACTCTACTGTTTATGGCTTGGTAAACATTGACCGCTACCGTTCGCGGATCCAGCATCGTCTCCCACGTGAGTGTGGGTTTTGTGGGAGTTTTTTTTTTTTTTTTTTTTTTTTTTGTTGAAACATCCGCCGTCACTCCCCGCTTCTTGGTGGTGGAAGGTGAACGTGAGCTCGTCATTTGATTGTCGATTAGGTGACACGGTTGTCGATACCGGTGAACCGGTCAGCCGGTTACCGCTTCCAGCGCAAACTGGGCTGGGTTAATGGTTACGATGATGACATTACACCGCCCCACCGGTGGCAACGATCGGTCCCAAGTTCATCCCCTAGTTGGCGGCTTCACTTGGACGCGCGCAGTTAGTCATACAGATGCACACTGCCGGACGGTTCTCATCTCGTCATCATCTCATCACACACGAGAGGAAGATACAATGGTCATCTCTGGCCCCGGGCGGCGGTAATGGTATGCTGAACATTATTTATATGCTCGTATCAGGCAGGCCAGATCGAAACGGGAGGAACTTGGGTCGTGCATTCCCAGTGGGGGGGGGGGGGGGGGGGGGGGGGGGGGGGGGGGGGGGGGGGGGGGGGGGGGGGGGGGGGGGGGGGGGGGGGG
>JAOEFI010000006.1:25476600-25487050 GCA_034621735.1 Anopheles plumbeus
TGATTCCACCATATCGGCACGCTATCGGAAACGTTTGTATACTGCCCCATTCGGCAGTGATGGCTGGCGATGACAGCAAGACACTGGAAGATGTTTCCCTCCGTAGGTTTTTCGATAAATCGTGCGAGGTGTTGATACCATAGTTTTGACAGGCGCATTCTTGATTATTCTTTTGCATGATTTTATTTCATTGTGAAACATATTAAGTAGGTTGACGAAGCAGGAGAGCGGGGGAAAAGGGAGCAGAACACCTAAAACAGGAGAAATGATTTTGAAGGAAGGAACCTCGCTTCATAATAAAAGAAACCACATTAAATGTATTCCATATAGAGTGTTTGCTTTAATCTTCTGAAATCGATATATTTTCATATGCGATGCAGCTTTCATGTCACAACTAATACATTTGAAACCCAACAACAAATTCTGCCACGAATTCCGTGTTCCAATAAATATCGGTCATCCATCCTGGGTGTGTGATTACCAAACAAACAGAGAAAACCACATCTGCCTCAATTAATGAACTGTTGAAATGCAAGTTTATTATCATTAGTACACGCGAATGAAATCAGTAATTATAACTCAACGCTGTAAAAACAGTTATCAAATCGGCAGCATCAGTTTAATCCGCGCATTTACACAAATACGTGAATAAATACGGCTTTCTTGCGTACATGTTTTGGTGCTTTCTTTTGAGTTTTTTCCTCTCCCCGTGGCCTAATGGTTTTTTTTTTTCTGTAGGAGTTGAGAGCATGGGTGTTGCCTTTTTGTATTATTTTTGTCTGACGGCCAAAATCGGACACGCTCGTTGAGGAATTTTACAGCCTTAATTCCCGCGTGATGTTTAACAGCCGGTTAGCAGCATATTTCTGCTGCGTTCGGACCGTCTAGGCTTTCCGTCCCTTTCTTCCCTTACCGTAACGGAAACGTGTTCCGTGCCGCAGCTGCAGTCTTCAATGATTCTTAATCCATTACATATGGTTATTGTTTTCGTGTTACCCAAACGGTCATAGATTTTGATTTATCGCTTCCCACAAGACTCGCGGCTGGCGGGAAACGGTCGGGCCGTGTGACCATTTTTGGCCGTTGGGCCGTGGCGGCAGAAGCAGCTAATAATCTGTATATTTTTATGCTTGTTTTTTCTCTCCCTCCGTTGCTGTCAAAAAGGGCGACGGAGGCGTAAACATTTTACGTAAAATGAACAAATGCAGGCCAGATGTATGGATGACAGAAGGAAGCTAAATCATCGGCTCGGAGTAGGCCGGATCGACTGTCACTTTCTTTGAAACGACTATAGATAAACATATGAATTACAAGTTTATAGTTTCGTGCAGACTGCACGCTTTTCTCATAAAACGATAAGTTAAAATCAACCGCATTATCCCTCTCTATTTGCAAGCCTACTCTGACCACCATGGACGGATCGCCACCGAAGGCAAACCGGAAGGTTCGCTTCTCCCTGCCGGAGCCCACCGTGCCGGCCGTACCTTCCACGACGCCGGTGCAAAAGCAGCGCATGGCCCACGGCACGATGCAGTACGTGAACGGGACCCTCATCAGCCACCAGGCGCAACCAAACCATCCACCCGCTGGCCACGGGCCTCCGTCACGCGGAGGCGCCCACCAAACGTTACAGGTGACACCCATCCCAACGTCACTGTCCACGGCGACGGGTACCGCGTTCAAGCCGAAGGAGCTGAACAACAAAATCGTGCTCCACCTGCGCCCAACGGTCAGCTCGCTCGAGAGCGGTGGAGAGCTCGGTTCACCCAAGGGACAACCACTGGGCGCCTCCATCGATGGCGTCAAGTCGGCCGTCAAGCAGAAACCATTCGCCCAAAAAGCGGGTCCCGGGTCCGGATCGGGGTCCAGCGGTGGTACTGGTGGACGGTCGCTGAAAGCCCTGCCGCAAATCAACCAGAAGTTCCCCAGCACCGAGGACGTCAACAACAATGTGGGCGCAACGATGGGAGTGGGCGGCGGCCACGGTGGCACGCACCGGCAAAAGTCCAGCGAGGATCTCGGCTCGATGGGCATGTGGAACCACCCGGTGAAGAAGCCCACCCTCATCCTGCGCACGATCTCGAGCAGTGCGAGCACGCAGCAGAAGACCTTTTCGGCCCGGACGCGCACGAAACCGAGCCTCGGGAAGCTACCGTCCGGCGGCGGTGGAGGCTCGTTCGCGGCGAGACCACCGAAGGCCCTCATCTCATCCCACCTGCTGCCGATGGACGGGCCCGGCGGGGTGTTGATACGGGTGCAGGAAAACTGCATCGCGCCAAAGTCGACCGTGCACGGTGACGACCCGAGCCGAAGGATCGACGAGATCAACGTGTCCAGTATTATCCGCCAGACGAGCTCCAGCGGCGCGTCGTCGGCCAACAACGTGCCATCGAACGGCCCCACCCGGCCGTACGGGAAAAGCAGCCAGTTCCTGGCCGTACCGGAGTACAGCGACCGCTACGAGGGCATGGAGACGGTGGTGTCGGCCACCCTGCCCGACGACGAGGAAGACGACTACGAGGACAGCGAGCAGGACGCGACGGGCGGCAGCAGCGACGACCCGAGCATTGGCGGCCGGCAACGGGCGGCGAGGCAGCGTACCGGCGACGCGAGCGGAAAAGAATCCTCCCCCGAGCTTGACGGCGATACGCTGAAAGCTGGCACGTCCGAAGAAGACGTGAGCTTTCGCTGCACCCGAGACACGAACCTTAGCCGGGACAAGAACTCGGCGCAGTTCTGGGACTTCGTAGAACGGTGGAAGACGAATCGGGCGCAGAAAAAGCTAGAAAATTCAAACCACCACCACCACGAAGCGGCGGCCGCGTCGTTGGACGCGTCAGTTCACATCGGCGGTTCGATCAAGTCGGACGCTAGTAGCAAAAGGTCAGTACTGCAGCGGTGTTGCGGTGATGTAGTGTACGCGTACGTTGGAGTTATTTCCGGTGATCAGTTCGCAGTCGTTGTTGTTGGCGGCATATTTGCTGGGTTTTTTTCCCCCGTACGCCGGAAGTGATATTGTCGAGTCCCGCTGCGGATCGATATTTATGAAACACCGGGGAAAAGATATTGCACCAAAGTATAACCGGAATCATCATCGAGCGTAGTTCGACAGTCAATAGTTTTCACCTTGTTTGTGGAGACCTTTTTCGGGCCGGCTGTTCCACCAAGAACGGACAGTGAAAAACCGTTAATACGTATCGTAGTGCAAACCATTGCATCGTCCCGCTACACGGAATATACTTTTATTTCGTGAACCAACCAACCTCTCGCCGTCAGGCAAACGTGTTTGATAGCAACCGGAGTTGCTCTAGGAGGCGTTGATCGAAAGCATACGCGTGCATCGAGGAATCGAAGCACACATAGAAGACGAAACAAAAAAATAACGAAAAACCCTGCAAATCGTGAGTTATATTTATAAACTACTGGCTTCACTCTGGGCTGCGCTGCAGTGCCACCTCGGTGCATGGTTTGCATTAATTGCGCGAACATTCGCCCGCCCTGGGTCATACATGTACGGGTGTGATTGATTTGGAGAAAGTTTTGTTAATTTTGGAACTTGAGTGACTCTGCACCCGATCAGGGCCGGATCGATTAGCGATCGAATGGTGTTTGAATTGAGTCGAAATTGACGTTGAACGGTTCCGCTGGGCAGTTATACAGTTCATCATGCTTTCGAAGACTTGTTTCCGCAAACCGCCTAAAAAATAGTTGTTGATTTGTTTTTCGACAGCCTGAACGCCAGGTTAAACGAATTGAACTCACTCGTTTTGATTGCCCTGTTCCGATTAGCCGTGTTGTCATCCCGCGTGACCCCTTTTTCCATAATCCGATTAAGGTCCGTGGCTGACTGTTCCGGGTGGTCCAAAGTTTCGTTTAATTGTCCCCTTTCCACCCGCTGCCCTCGAACGGCGAACGAGCCCATTGGGTTAATTGTGGAAAACTCGAACGAACGGGGACGTTCGCTTAATTATTCATCCACCGTTTTCAGAAGCACTCCACTGGGATGCGATTGGGATAAATGGAAAGTTAAAAGGGATCTGCACTTTCCTCGTCGGTGCGTAATGTCGAACGCGAAGGGGAGGGGGGGGGGGCACTGTTGGCACCGTCAAGTGCGAATCTGAATTAAACATGCAACCGTTTAAGTCGAAAAGCAAACTCCAATAAATATTGCCACCCTACAGGCCACTCATCGGGAAAATTGGATAAATAAACATGGCGATTACACGGTGCTCATTAAAAATGTGTAATCCCCTCTCGATCGCGTAAGCCGCCGCCAACACGGATTGGCGGAGTGAGCGAAACCGTTCGTAGAATTGTGAACGTGAAGAATAAAAAGAACCAATTTTAAGACGATGGCGCAACGGATGTTGATCAATGTTGTGATTGGGTTTAATTTTCGCCCGATGGGACGAAGAAACCGGCACGGCTGCTGCCGTTTGACATTAACGAGTTTCACGAAAACGCACCCGCACCACCACTACCAGCGCCAGGAGTAGGTCGGCCTTTTTGGCTCCTTCCAAACGGCGAAAAATTGGAGCATCCCTCCCGGTCGTTCTTTTGCGCATCACGTTTTCACCGATCGGGCACGATCGCGGTTTGGCGCGGATGGAAAGTGTCATCGTGGAAATGGCCGTGGCAGAAATGGAAGGATAAAAAAAAAACCACACAAATACATATCGAGCACCGATCCGTGCTGTTTCGTGTAGCCAAATCATCATGCCACGGGACATATTTGCCAATCGCTGAATTAAAGTGCACCCCGTGTTCCAACGCGCGGCCCTAGGACGCCCGATGGGAGACAAATGTTGCCCGCACTGGCCCAGTCAAACACTTTCGGTGTCGTTTTCGAGGAAAAACAACAAAACCGCGAAAGAAGGTAAAATGGCAGCACTCAACCACAGCCCGGGTGAGGATGACCGTGTGGCCGGCGGCGCGGGAGGAGCCGCCGCCCGTGTGTTGAAATGCCGATGACAGCTAAACAACAATTAGAATAAATCAAACGTTGCCCATCAAAGCCGGACAATGGGTTGGGCGGTTTTGAAACATATTTATAGGCCATTCCGATGCACCGGGACTACACATTTCTAAGCCATGTTTTCCCTCTTCTGTCTATGTGTTCACCCATTTTTTTTTCTGTGTGCGTGGTTCGATTGGTGAAACTGTGGTCCGATAAAATAGAAAACGTTCCGGAAGTGGCACCTTCCCCGGTGGGACCGCGCCGGCGCCGGCGGAACGGTGGAACGGTTGCCGGATGAAAATTATTAACATGTTTGGTGGAAAAAATGTTCCGCCCATTGGCCCACCCATGTCGATCGATTTAAATGAGTTATCAACTCACGCTGTGATGGGGGATGACGCAAAACCGAATCAACCGACACTGCATCACCATCGAAACGCTCAAATGTCACCTCATCGTGGAGGTGCGTAGTCAAATATGTTGCAACGGGAAAATCGACCGTTCGTCTGCTAGGTGTTTTATTTTCTCCCTCCCCCTGAAATGCTCATCTGCTTCGTCTCGGGTGCTAGATGGTTGCCAGACGGCCTACCCTCTCCCGCCGATCGGAACGATAATTAGCGCTCTGGCTCCCAGGAAGGCGAGCGGAATGGAAAGATTGCTATCTAAATTCGACGCCAAGTTCCAAGCCAGCACTCGGGCACCATGGCAAGGGCGGGCGCGTGCGTTTGGTTCGTAATTGGCAGCAGAGATAATTTGCGTAAGAGATCGCAAACCCCTACCACTGCATCGATAGATACGGCCTTTTGTCGTGATAGCACCCACCGGGGGGCGGGAAGGTAATGGCCCGTTCCAGTAAAGACGCACTCTGCCACTGGTTGCTAGTTAATAAATCAAACCAAACAGCCCCGTACGTTGTGCGGTACGAGTTTAACAGGCCGGCTGACTGCAGCTAACACTTCATTTTGAAAGGTTCTGGCAAATACATAACTCAAGCGCGCTAACGCCCAAAAATGGTTTACCTACGTCAAATCGAGGGAGTAGAACCACGTACGAACCACACCAGCAGCACTTGCACACGGAGGGCCCGGTCAATTATCGCACATCATTGCTCAAGAGATGTGGTATTTATTTAAAACATTGCTTTTAAACACACGTACTCCAGGCTGGCCGATCTTGGCTGAACGATTTGGCGCACAGGAAGCGGGACAGACTACTATCAGGGTTGCGTTCTGCCAGGATTCGGTTCCAGCAACACCTGGGCGTTAGGGACGGTACAACCGTGGAAGAAAAGTGCGGGCGCCCCATAAACGTTTGTTTGATTAACTTGAAACTTGGGGAAGAAAAAATAAACAAACCGTTTCACCGTGTGAACGAACGCTCGAACGGTTGCCGGTTGGAGGAAACGATGGTTCAACTTCATAAAACTGGACCAGCTTTCCCGTAGTAGCCACTACCCATAAGGACACTTTAATTGACACAATCGGACGACCCGGGACTTGGTTCGGAACGGAGAGCGAAAGAAAGTGTGCCAGCAAATCAGGGCACGATTCCGGTGGCGAAACAATTCACCCACAAGGTAACGTTCAATTTCCGTGTGCCCCGCACCCCCGAGCCGACGTTCCAATGGCCTACGAGTTGTGGAGCAAATTAAATTTATCCAATTGACCTGCATAACCACACACGCAGTGAAGGTGATCGCGCAGGGCAGTAGTGCCTCATTGCCTGTGCGGCGATTTCTTTGACATGGTTCCGGGATAGAACGGACGAAACCTCAGCTTAGCCACTAAGCTTAGCTAAGCTACGAAACCACTAAGGTTCGTCCCATCGATCATCAAGCATCATCGATCGACGTCAGGCACGATCATTGCCGGACTACTTCTGAGAACGCCCAGGAAAGCGTAGTAACGATCATCTGACGGTTTGTAGCTATCCAACTTCTTCGATTTACGATCCCCTAAAACGCCGGCCCGACCTTCCGCGAACCGTACCGCGAATGTTCTGGAAAAATGTTCCACGTTTGCGAAACCCTTCCCTCTTTTCATGTCTATAGCCCGTCCTTTTTCTTTTTTTTTGAGGCGTGGAAAATGATGGTTTGAAGCAATTTTTGAAGCCATCCCCTTCCGCCAGCGGCTGCCACACGCCACGCGGGGAGTTGTAGGATAAATATTTATCCACCGAAGAGATGAATGTAGCGTGCACAACGTCCCCACTTTCTCCGGCGTTGCGCGATGGGGGCGCGTCAAGTGATCGCCATTTCTACCGCGCTCTGCTGACGCGTTTCGCGGGATTCGGTTTTTTTGCAGGGGGGGTTTTTTTTATTTCACTTTGCTGCAAAGAAGATGATTTCCTTCCTTCGGCCGACCACGGTGTCTATTTGTTCAGGATGGATTTGCAACGGTGGAAAAGCGGCCGGCATTGCTGGCACACGCAGTAGATGGAAGTGCTGCTGAGAAATGATGAGCATTCCCTCTGTACAAACTAGCGAACCGGTTTTCCGGCCTCTGGTATACGTTCTTCTGTCAGCTAATCTGGTTCTTCCTGAAGTGTCTTTTTTTTTATATATATAAAACGGTTTGTTTGATTTAAGATTTTTATCTATCTGGCGTCAACAACATAAAGTACTCTTTTCGGAGTTGGCTTCAAGAGTTATTTTAAATTTCGCATTAGTCTACTTCTTGGAATTGAAGAAGCATAAATGAAATCAATTTGTTTTTAAATAAACCGTTGAACCATGCATTTTAATTCGATTGAATAAAATCCTCCGCCTGCGCTGCGGTCAAGAGCAATCCACATTCCGGGTTCATCTAGAACCTTTGAAATTTGCAGCGAATGTTTCATCATAAGGTCCAATGAGTAGACATGTGAGGGAAATGATAACAGTGCGCACCGTTGTTGTTGTGGCGTACATGCGTCTACGGGCGTAATCTTGACCCTACGGGTCAAATCATCATGTTCACTGCCGAACGAGACATCCCGTTAGGAGATGCGGGAAAAAGAACATTTAAAAAAAGGAACGCTTTATTGACATGTTGTTCGAAGACGATAGGTTTGAGACCACGCTGTGTCTTGTCTTGACATTGAAGCCAAAAAAAAATAGAAGAATAGATTCATACCTATATCTGTGGGGATTCAATTCTAAACCGGATTGAAATAAATTGTTTGTTTGGCATGACGAATAGGAGCAGATAACAGCTAATCCTATTGCGACACTGCTCTTCCAGGGCATATTTGGAACATCTGGGTTGTGCGGGTTGTCGATAATCTAAAGACAAAATAAGGAAGAGATCGCGCGCGCAATCTGTGCATTCGTAGAAAATATGAATGATCTAATTCGCTGAGAGTTTGCGAACATGTGCAAACCATTCATAACTCATGGCCAATCACATCGGAGGCGGGCTTTTCATCTAGCACTTGAGAGATCAACAAAATGGGTCGATCGAACGGAGTCAGAGCTGCTCAACCTGTGGCTCGAGTTTTCCAGACACATGACCGGTAAAGTGATTCACAGTGATGCGCCGTCACCCAAGTCTCGCAGACGTCAGAGACGACCTTTTCCTTCTTCCCGTTTTTCGATTCCAATCCTTCGACTGTATCGATCATCGATCGGCGATGATTGGCCAATGGATTGATGGATTGATTTCGTTCCGAGATGTAATTAGACCGCTACGCGATTGATCTGTTGGCACGTACCGGGTGGAAAGCATCCCGCGCTCGTAAGCAAATCCCCGGCGAAAAATCCAAACAATCGAATATAATACGAACAATCATTGCATCGACATAAAACGTAAACCTTAACGCCCTCCAACACCTTGTTTTCGTAAATGGCCATTGGTGGTGAGGTGTTTTTTTTTGTCTTCACTTCTCCCATAGTAGAGTGTTTAAAAATAATTTTCCCTCTGCTTTGAACTGTGGACGCACGCCATACGCATCACGCAATAGCTCCAATTCGGGTTGTTTTTCTTTCCATTCGAGCAGACGGACTCACGCGAGCAGATGTGCTCACACTCGACCACTTAGTATGCAGTAGGCACTGCGTAGCTAAGTAGCAAACAAACAAGGGCGGTACTATTTGCAGCCCCCGGTGGCTTGGAGTGGTTTGTCATTTCTCCATGGACGCAGGGAAGGAAATCGTGCTGAACGGTAGTAAACAGGACCTGCGATGCGAGGTTTGGAACATACACATCAGGTATAGATATGCAAGTGCAACTCCCCAATGGAACGGGGTTTGATTAGTCTTATCTGCGCACATTGGCGAGACGACGTACTCTGCGCTCCCGTCCACTGTCAAAGTTTAATTGAAATATTTACATCCGTCGATTCCGCCGGACATCAAGGTGAATCATCGTTTATGGGATGCGCGCAGCGATCGAACGGTCGCGTCGTTTTGCAATCTAACCTTCCCGAGTCCGGCAAGTGACTCATTAGTATGCGTTGGGACGCACAATCTCAGGCCTAGGCGAGGCGAGCTTGGAGCAACGTCGTACTCTAGACTGTTGTGTCGTATTCTTCTGTCAACCGTGCGATTAATGAGCCTATTTAATTGCACATCCACAAGCCGAAGGCAAGCGTATGTGATTGAGCGAATGGAAGAACGTACGGAAATGGAAACTTTGTTTGTGGGCAAAACGGAAACGTAGGAACGACCGCGATGGCTTTCGTCGGAAGTAACAGCAAAACACGCGCAGAGGGCAAAGAAAGTCAGCATGTCCACCTACTTAGATGGCGCGCTGGTGTAAAATTACGTCAGCAGCCGTACATGCCCCCGTCCGTGTCTCAGCGTCTCAAGTGGATTGGAATCTGAACGAGGGCGGACCAAGACACGACGCACGGCGACTCATGGGATGCTGCGACATGCAGCTGTGATTGACCTCGTGGGGGGAAAATCCTCCGCTGGTCGCCGCGATTGGAGCATCGCCGGAGGAATCGAAAAGTGCTTCTAGTGCACCCTGCTGGGTGTGCGATGTTGCTGCTCTATTTATACATTGATCATCCACCGTGCAGGGCAAGGAACTGCAAGAAACGTACATATGTACGGGGTGAACGGCATACATACGCACACGGTGAGCGAATGACTGGTGGGGTGTAAAAGGGCCCCATGTGGGAAATGTCGTACTACTTTACTACCCCCGACAGCATAAACACCATGTGGTGCGTGCCATGCTTTTCGCATCTCCCACGCGAACCACCAACCGGGTGTTTGACTCCAGCTCCTCCTTAATTCGATGTGCTGTGCTGTGGGGACTACCTACCTAGCAAGAGTCGCCCGAGAAGAACATTCCTTCCAACGGTCATCGGCCGTTCGTTGGTGCGTGAAATCGGTTCACTGCGGAGCCCGAAGACACTCGCCGTGACTCTTGTGCAACAGTAAGCGATGATAGGATTGGTCAGGTTGCGGCCACAGCTCTTCTGTTCCGAAAAACTGATGCAACTTTCACTCGCCCCCATCGGTCGAACACGAACGGTCGGAGATCACAGCACTAGATTCGAGGTGCC
>JAOEFI010000006.1:25495918-25514954 GCA_034621735.1 Anopheles plumbeus
CATCAACAGCAACAGCAGCATCAGCAGCAACAGCAGCACCAGCACCAGCAGCAGAATCATCCACAGCAACATCAACAGCAACAGCACCAGCAGCAGAATCATCCACAGCAGAATCATTCTCAGCAACAGTCCCACCAGCAAACACAGCCTGTGAAGCAACCGCAACAGCAGGCATCGCAGCGTACCAACCCGGCAACAACCGCACAAAGCAATCCTCCGAAAATGGCCGCGCGTGTGCCTGCAGGTCAGCGTAAATCGGTCCCAACGCAAACGACTCCCCCGAAACCGGGCCGACCGAACGACAACGGTACGAAAACATCTGCGTCGAATGTCTCCTCGTCTGCTGCTACCCCGAGTAGCAATGGTCCTCGAAACAAGGCTCCCGGTAACGCTGGCAGACCGCCGGCAGCATCCACTGGCCGGCCTGGTACCGCAGCGAACGGACACACGAGCGGAACCGAATCTCGCAGCTTGAACACCTCCCACGAGGACGGCAGTGGCACGGAGGGGAGTGGCTCGGAGAACGAATCTAACCGCAATGCCCAATCGCTGCTAGCGTCGCAGCAGATGAGCGCAATTTCGGCCATGTCGAGCAAGCAGGACCTGCCAGCCGACCAGCAATCGGGCGGCCACGGTGGAACGGGTGGTGGTGGAGGAGCAGTAGGCGATGTGAGCATAACGACGTGCGACGTCTGCCAGAAGGTGTTCGGTCGGAAGGAGCATCTGGTGCAGCACCTGAAGTCGCACATCGGTCTACGGCCGTTCAAGTGCGACGAACCGGATTGCCTCAAGAGCTTCAGTCGGAAGGAGCACCTGCTGCGGCACACGGTGTCGCACTCGGGCAAAAAGTTGTTCAGCTGTGACCGGTGCCATAAGCTGTTTTCGCGAAAAGATAATTTAAACAAGCACAAGAAGTACGTTGCTATTGGGTTTTGCTATTAATCTGGTGATCGGTATCGGTTTGCTGATATAAATCTATTTTTCTCCAATCTCTTCTTTCCAGAACCCACCAGGAACAGGCAAACGCCCCTGCACCGTTCAGCTGTAACATTTGTAACAAAAATTTCCAGCTCAGAAGCCAGTTTTTAAAACACAAATCGTTGCATGACAACGTCGATGGTGAATTGAAAGAGTCAAAGGTAAGTTCCATCTGACGGTGTGGATTGTTAATTTCTATGCAAAGGGGATTTTTGATACTGTGGACGTAGCACCTGCTCATTTACATGCTATTCTGTTCGTTTTCTTCCTTGCAGCCAGTACCAAAAAAAGAATCTGCCCTTGCTAAACAGGCACCACACACCAAATTTGTCATCACGAACGTAGAATCGCTTGCACCGAAGCAATCACAACCGCCTCCACTGTCCCACGCGTCGGTCGTAACCGTTACGTCCGATTCGGCTCAACAGCAGCAGCAAGCACAACACCAGCAACCGACAACGGTGGTGCAAACGCTGCCACTAACCATAACGCACGTCCCCACGAGTACGGCCACGATACAGTTGCCCACGCATATCCATGCGAACCAGCAGATACACCCAATTATCCAGCAGCACGCATCGTCACAACAGCAGGCAGGGACGACGATAGTGCATACGCAGCAGCAGCAGCAACACCAACAGCAGCAGCAACACACGCAGCAGATTTTTACTCTTCCGACGCACATTGCGTCTGGCAACGGGTATCTGCAGATCGCGATACCGAGCAGCGTTCAGGGTCAGACGGGCGCGTCCGGCAACGTACAAACGATATCGACGGCCAGCGGCGCAACCTTGGCCAACCTGAGTGCGGGACGGGCCACCATCATCAACTCGGTGGACGGAAATACGATGGTGACACTGCCGCAGCGGTTCATCATCGACTCGTCGCAGCTGATTGCGAGCAGCCGTCCATCGTAATTGGCTTCCGTTGCCTCCTGCACTCGTTGACCGTTTGCCCCGCCATCGAAATGTGGTGCCATTAGTCATTTAAACGTTTAAAACGTTCCAAGATCGGGATACGCAACACTTTCTGCTCTCTGATATGGTTTTTCTCGCTGTGATGTGAAAACACTCGTGATCAATGCACCTCCAGCATTTACAACATTTTCTCACCAAACGTTTGTTCATCGAGTGGCCATGTTTGATTTGTTTTTATTATTGTATTATTTTAACATGTTTTTAAACATATTACACTATATTATTATACATGAGCCAAGTGGTGCTCGTGTCATTTGTATTGATGATGATTTCATCGAAGGTGCAATCGTATTACTCGAACATTTAAGTTTTTTGCGTTGTTTGTTCCTTTATTAGTTTGCTTTGTTTGTAACAACAAAACACGTCATAACACAGCGTAGACAAGCGAAAGCGGACGGTTCCGTTCTTCTGCGAATTGTAAATATGTTTCTTATTCGGAAAATTCACCAAACAATGTATGAACCATTTTGATTGAGAGTGTAGCTTTGCTGCATCTTGGTTTGTCCATACAAAATTGTATAAAGCATCACTGAGAATGTGTGGTTTGCAGGGATATTCTATTTTACTTTTACTGCTGTTAAAGACAGCGGCATCAATTCTGGAAACTAATTAAAAATTATTCAAAACCAAAAAGAAACTCTCCGAACAACACCGTCTTAAACAACCATTCATTTGTGCTAAAACTTTATGAAACATAAAAGCCACCTTCAGTTCCGCTGCACGGGTGAATGTGAATAACCACGCGTTAAAAATGGAACCATCTTAGTTGTACTCATTTGTTTTACATAAACTATCAAACAGGCGATAGGACGACGTGAATATTGGGCTATTTACTGTATTGTATATTTAGTGTTTCATTCGTATTTAATGTAAATACTTTTTTAAACATATTTTATGTATTTAATGTACGCTTCCTTATGAATTGCGGCGATGATGTACACCAGGAAGGTGCACTAGCTTACCGTTTGAGAAGCTTATTCTTTCTGTCCTTTTCACATGGGAAGAATGCACTTTCCGGTTGTTGCCTCCATGCATGCAGGGATGCTAGTTGCAAACAGTGTCCAGTTCAGCAACTTATGTTTAGAAGCATTTGCGAATACGTTGAGCAGTAACATCAACAAAGCCCGTTTTGCCAGAGAATTATTCTTAACGTTTCGTGTTTAGTTCTAAGATTTCCTAGCATAGCTTGTGTAGTGTCGTATAGGCGTCACAAACGGCAACAGGTGGGAATACACTTGGCTACCGTTTTCACGCTGATAAGGTTGTTACACGTAAGAAATAAAACCAAATATATGTATGAAACATACCGACAATGTGTGCAACATTAACTTTAAAGGTGTTATTCCTTTTTGTATTACTTAAAGCACTGGTCCAGAGCAGTGTTCCGATGACATTCAGCAGACGGTGCAGCGTTCCAGAATATATGAACGGCTGTTAAATGTGCAACAAGGTACTCTAGAACATTTACTAAAGAATTAAGGAATTGGATGGGTGTCTTGTTCTACGTAACATGTAGTTACGAAACGAATCGACAGCGCGATAAGGCAGAACGTGGAGTATGTTACAGCACTGCGAAGTGCTTATATTCCCGATGGCTTTCTCACGTCACTGGTGCATACTCTGGGTCTTGTAGGAATAGGGAATCACAGTCACATCAAATTCAACAGACATCACGTCAAACGATTTGCGACACACAACGGGATGTTCATCATCAACCCACCAAAAAAACGCTACTTTTAATATTCAATCAACAAAGTGAACTTTGCTTTCCGCACGCACGATTTTTATTTAACTTTCCTTTTGGAATCGTCTTGTGTTGTGGGTTCTTCGGTTCGATGGGTTAGAGTGCGTACACTCGGACGTAGTCCACCGTCAGCTCCGGCTTCGTCCACGTGCGGTACCAGGAGTTCCGGGTTTGGTAGAAGAAGTACTCCGCCTTCGGGCTCGTATTGTTCCACGGTTTCGGAAGCTTCGAAAGCCCCGTCAGGCAAAGATCGGGGAAGTCCTTAACGCCTCCGACACCGATGCCGAGTGAGATATAGAACTGCAATTGAAACGGTGTCATAGTGTAGATTCTGCTGAGAAAAGCCGAACCGCCCCATCCCCCGCCTTACTTCACGATCGAACGGTGCAAGTGGGGCGTCCGCCGTCCAGAGGTTCGCCTGCGTCAGATTGTGCTGCTGGCCGTGCTGCCGGAAGTCCGTCCTCAGCGTGCCGTACTGGAACCCGTCGATGGTAAGTGAGATTTGCTCCGGTGTCCACAGCAGGCCGTACACGTGGAAGCGATCACCGAAGTGGTCGTCTTTCAGGTTCGAGCGCAGGAAGTTCGTCCGCAGCGGGTCGGTGTTGCTGATGAGCACGCCGCCCCGTAACCGGTGCCCATTGATCTGCTTGCCGTCGCTCGATACCAGCAACTGGTTGGCGAGAATGTGTGCGATCCACATCTGGCCGGAGGCTAAGTCCGCGTAGCCGTAGAAATTTTCAAACGGCTGCAGCAATAGTTCTATAGTGAGAAGGAAAAAAAGGATCATGGAAAAGCACACGCCTCCACATCATATTTTACCATGATTAAACCAACCCACAAACAGGCAATATCTATCTCTCACACACACAGACACACACACATCTAAGCACACTTTCTGGTAGAGAAATGCAGCGTCGTGGGGACGAAGGGTAGTGGACGAGCTTACGTGGGAAAATCCAATCGCCCTTCGGAAGTTGTGCACGGATCTCGACGCGCCCGTACCGGAAGCGGAAATAATTTTTGGTGTTCAATTTGGCCGAAACCACGGGCGGTAGAATCGTCGAGCGTTCCGCTTTGCGCTGGCATTCGTACGGATTGTTGGTGGGCGAGGTGCAACTGTTATTTCCGGGCCATGAAAGCAGACATGTATATTTGTGCGGCGATGGGTGCGTTCGTTTGTCCAGCAAGGCATTAGTCGGGCGTTGGATGGTCATAGATGAAGCGTGGAAATATAAAAGTGAAGACAAAAATTACTATCGCCTTACCAGAATGATTGCGCCTGTAGTGGTGCTCGTTTCCGTGCCACTGCGTTCAACGCTGTATGGTCACAAATAACATAAATTGCATTGAATTGGTATTATATATTAACAAGAAATCGGATCAAACTTATGCTGTTTCATAGAAAACAGTGTAATCGACAATACAAGGGAAAGCTGCCCCTTTGTACCGAGGCACATTCAATTCCTTTTTTGGGACGAAGCAAATGGTGGTTTGGGGATGTTTTAAATTTTTCCGGGAACCGTTTCATATCATAATCAAATTTTGTTAAACTATTTCGTTGTACTATCAACCGTTAGAAAGCTAAACATTTTTGCATTAAAGGATTAACAAAAATTCACGACTAGTTTAGGTTATGCCAAAGTTCTAACCCGTGAACTGGACGAACACAACCACAGTCAGGCGTCTATTGATAACGCTGGGAAGCAAATCTTCTCACTGCCACACGCGACCGCCTGCTTCTACTTACCCCGCAAGCTTGAGCTCGCCGGTGCGGATGCGTTCGTCGGTATAATCCGGGTTTATCGTGACGAGCGTCGGTACGACGAACAACCGCCCTTCCGCTATGTAGCTGTTCTCCGGCAGGTTCTGGTACGACACAAACTCCGCAGACTTGTGGCATTTTTCGAGTGCCGGTGAAACAAAAAAAAAACAAAAAACAACGAACGGAAACGGAACAATGAGTCCGGTGCGGCACTGAGTTTGGCTTTTCAATCACCTCGTGCGGTCTGCTTACCTCCGTGTCGAGCGGAATGCGCACTTCGTGCTGCCACTTGGGGGCGAAACTGTGCTGCTCGAACGTGTCCTCAAAGATCAACTTGCCGGCGCAGGCCGGCCGGCCCCCGTTGAGTGTCGTTACCGTGGCACCGCATGGGGCCGCCGTCGTCGTCGTCGTTTTCGGCGTGTTCGTCACCGACGCCCGGACGGTGGTAGTCTTGGGAGCTGGCGTAGCCTTCGGCTTGTGGATCGTGTACTTCCGGTCCGCCAGCCAGTAGCCGTCGTTCTCGAACTGGACGTACACCCAGTAGTGGATGATGGTGCCGTTCACCAGTGGCGCTTTGGTGGTCTCGTACGTCCAGCGGGCGTCGTCGCCGGCGCCCGTGATGTCCCCACTGTAATCGCCCTCCTCGAATTGCTCGAAGGGTTTGTTGAGGCGGGCGTGGAACGCAAAAACTTGCACACCCTTGGCATCTGTTGCAGTGAGAGGAAGCGCTTTTTATGAAGTGGACGACATTCTGCGGGCACCATGGAGAGTTTGCTCCTGTCGGGCGCTGCCACGGGACTTACCGGGAATGCTAGCACGGAATCCTCGCGCCGCAGGAAACTCGAACAGAACGTCTGGTATTGTGTAGGCCATGACGTGCGGGCCCAGCAGCGGAATCAGCAAGCAGAAGGTCGCGAACATACTTCGGTCAGCTTCGCCCGCGTGTCTGTACGTTATCGGTACCGCTTGAAATCTCCAAAGCAAAGTGCAGATTATTTGACTGTACTTCTGACAGCTACAGCGATGCAAAATCAAACCGAACAATCTGATCCACTCGCCTGCTTGTGCTAGAGTCGCGAACAAACTGATTACCTGTTTCCGAAGCTTGAGGAAACTGGTTTGAATTGCTCGAGCGCGTCGCGATCGGGAATTTCTTGCATGTGGTAGTTGTGGTCCGAAGATGCATCGCGCTGATCTTCTCGTCTCTCTTTCTTCTCGCTGGTGTATTTATGTTGACGCTGGCGTTCGTTCGTTCGCCGTGCTGAACTTTATTGCTGACCATGACCGTGATTCAGCCAGATCGAACACTGCTCCGTTGACTACCCTTAAGCGCATATGCCCCACTCCATGGGTTCTTCTTGAGAAAGTGTTGTTCATTTTCAATTCTGTTGATGCAGGGGGATTCCCCAACAAATGCACAGGCGAACTAATACAAGACTTCAATAAGATTTTGTATTACTACATACTTATTCGTGAATAGTTTCAGTAAAATTGGTCAGAGAAGAATCCTGGACAGAAAACACACAACTGTTGCTTCCATTCATGTTCCCTTTGCCAAAGTTCAACTGAATGTTAACTGGCGCTGTATGGTATTGTTGAAAGTTTTTGTTTCCAGTACCTTTTGCAGCCTAGCTTTCTCGTCTCGAGTGTTTCAGCCCACGCATATTATGCAACCAAAGTTTTTCCCTTCCAAAGTCGTTGCCCCTTTTCGAACAATTTCGCCAGGTATTATGTAACAAACTACTATAACGTAATCGTTACGTAAGTTGTCGTGAAACAGTTGCCTACGTCGGAAAAACTTTGGCGTGAAACAATTCCCCCGGCACCTTCGCCTAGTCAAGCCAAAACATCTATAATTGGCGTGGAAAAGGTCAAACCTGGCAAAGGAAGTGTGTTTCAAGGGTGCCTGTGATTACTTGTAAGCCGTCTGCCGACATCACCCTCAACCATCAGGTCGCTGTAGGCAATGAGGTAATCCATTAATGCTACCGGCCCAGCATATCCTCTCGCCAGGAATTAAGTCGTAAATTCATTGCCCTACGGAGAGTGAAAGGGGGAGGGAAATGGAAGTGCAGCAGGGGGAAAAAATCAACCGGCTAAAAAAGTCCACACTCGACAAAAACCATGTTAAAAACTGAGTCCTTACAGCTGCAATTGGTACGTGTGTACGGTTACGCTTTTACTGTGGCTTACCAGTCGGAGCCCATCAGATACGGTGGGACCCCGCCGACAATGTTTGATCAAGGGAAAGGCATCGGACGAGCAGCCTCGGGCGAGATGTCCACCAGCAGCAGTGGCACGGGCAGCACATGGCAGCAGGCTTAGAACATCCTTCAACAACCGGAGCAGGACAGACGGGTAGAGTAAAATAAAAAACAGACGACAGAAAGACGACAGAAAGAGCGAGCGAACGGCGAGGGGAAGAGGAGGTAGAGTGGAGACAAAATACGGCCGCATGATAAAAGCAAAAACCAACAAACCAAACCAAACAAGATGGCCTCGGCCGGGGCGGGAGCCGTTGGCAGTAATACTGAAATACTGCCTGCCGCCATCATTCTTCCGCGGTGGGGAAACGGAAGAACAATTTTCTTTCCACCCACCCGAGGGCGTTGTCCTTCAACACCACCCACCACCCGTTCAGTACGCGGTGTTGCGTTGGATAAACAAGATGTTAATTAGTCGAGAAATAGCACCTCACGAGGGGCTAGTGCGAGGGCCCAAATTACCGCCCAACCAAGCCCACCGCCCCGCCCCCGCCGGGAGTCCGTGGCTCGGTGGTCGGGGATGGTTGCGGAAACTGCCAAGCCTCCGTTTCCGCTGGGGAGCACACGGAAACGAGTGGTCATGGATGGCAGCCGGGGGGCGTGGGCCAATAACAACCGGAGTCCCGGAAAAGGTGAAATGGTACATTACAAGTTCATTAAGTTCAATTTTTATTTTGGCAACGGAACGCAAAAATGAAGCCTCTTACGAACACGCTCGTCGCCACAATAACTGATCGCCGAAGGCAATAGGAGTGAGTAATAACACAGTAATAATAAGTAATGCTGATGTGAATTGATAAGTTTTTTCGAAACGCCGTAGGAATTCGTTGGTTATGGTTAAACCATGGGCACACTAAACTCTTTCCTTTTCGAGTTTCAGGAGTACGGTAGTTTTATTTTTCTCGCGATTTCGTCCACTTATCAATCCATGCGCCCCCTCCTTGCGGCCCGGGGAGTTTATGATTTCATTCCCCGATACCAGACACGGCGGCCGCCTGCCGCCAGCCATCTGTCGCTTGTCGGTTTCAATCACTTTCCCCATTCTTTCGGGACAAAGTCCTTCCCAGCCGTGCCGATGCGGCCTCCTGCCGTAGCGCTCGGAAAGGGCGAAGGTCAAAGGACAACGCTTCCGGCATTTCGTACGCCATTCGATGGCAATTTTCCCGTCCCGCGTCCTGCTGTTGCTGCCCCTCCCGTGGCAGCCTCTATGGAAATGCTAATTTCTTTCATGGTAGCAAAACTTCACCATCACCACCCCACCGAATGACGTCATAGGGCGCTCGGGCGGGCGACGGGGTCGGCAAGAAGCCCGGCTAGAGCGACAATGGCAGCTTTCGGGATTCCTCCGAGCGGCCAGCGTCCTGTTGTTTTCCGGTCGAAACGATAAAGTGGCCAGGGTGTGGAAAAATCGATGCCACACCAGTGTTGTCGGGTTGGGTGCGTCTCTTCGGGAAAAGGGCGGTGGGTTAGCGACCGATGGTGGGTGGGTGTTGGATAATATTACGAAAAAATTAGGAGGCAGAAGAATAGCCCTACGGCGGGACGGCGAATAAGATTCGTCGAATTGGATAGTCATTAAGGCTGCTGGTGGAATCGTCCGTCGAGTGGGATCCCACGTCGATCCTTCGGGTCGGGTTTATATTGCCTCGTCGTAAAGTTGATACCGCGCAGTGAACACAAGGCGCGCGTTGAACGTTCGCACCGTTCGCAGGCTCGCGAGGTGATTGCAGTTTTAGTTTCAGGACCCTACCGGCACCCTTACGCTAGCGCAAACACTGCTGGCCGGCCGGACCGACCAATAACGAGAAGAAGCGGAGTTTGGTGAGCACATTTTCCAATTACCACAGCAACCGGGCTGGCGAGGATACTTTGAAATACAACAGTGCCCTGTGCTGACAGCAACGGCCGGCAACGAGAGCAGGAGTTTGATTGCTTAGCACTCCGATGGTTATTGCTAATGACCGCCATCGTCGTCCTCGTGGGCATCAAACGTGATGCCGTGACGCGAGCACGTGCAGTCGGGACAGTTGAGGGACAGTTTGGCACCATCATCGATGGTCCAGTGACATGCACTACCAACCAGCAGGGTAGTAATTATGTTTACTTATTCACTGCACACGATTCATCCAGCCCAGAGGGGTTCAGCAGTTGAAAGGCGAGCGAATCGAACGATGAAGGAATTATGTATGGGAAAGGCGACAACATCTCGAAAGCGCGTACCTGTTAGTCAAAACCAAAGTTGCATTAACAACAATATCTAATGGGATAACAATAGGATTGACAAACATTTTCCGAAAGCACCTTGTGAATATCCTATGAATTTGTAAAAAATAGGAATTTTCAAGCAACCAAAGTAAAAACTATATGAATAAGAAATAATTTAGCGTAAACTGAGTTACAACGTTGCTGGAAAGGCACAACAAATGTATTCACATTTTAAAATTGAAAATTGAAAAAGAATGTAACAATCTTTTAACATGGTTCACATTTTACAATTCACTCAAACAAAACACACCGATTGGAGAGTCGGGAAAAAGAAATCAATTCGCTAATCCCGTACCACACATCAATGTTCGGTTTACCTTTTGCTGAAACGAAAAAACAATGCCCACCGACGTACACGATGACGCCAGTGTGCTTCAGTTCCGGCCAGTTGACGATGGAGGCGCCACGTCAGCCACAATTGAAACGGGTGGGGCGCACGACACGGACAGGAAGGCGGTGACAGGTGGCGAGTCGGTGGCGTGAAATTTATTACGCCATCAGTTACGGACACCACGATGTTGTGAGGTGTTTCGAGGGGATCGTACAGTATAGAGCGGGAATGGAACGGCGAGAGCAAGTTGGAATGTCCTGACGCGAAGGCGAAGCGTGAGATGAGGACCGACCATAGGGGCGTATGGTGCATGAGACGGAGCGTCACGGCGAGGAACAATATCGAGCACATAAAGAGTAACGGTCTGACCATGACGTCATCAACGCGCGTGCGGTAATAGGGACATGCCGGGAGCGGTAACGATCGTAAATGCTACAGGAAGCGAATGGTGATGGCGTTTCTTTTTTTCATCTCTTCTGCCTACACTGTGTCCTTTGCTGTAAAGGGCGAATTGTCTCGTAAAATCCAAACGCTGCTAAGCGCGATGGAGTCGTCATGCGTAGCGAATTGATTAGAGAGGATTCCGATTCGATGCATCGATGGAAACGTGCTGTTGATTTATTCAATGAGGAATAAAAGATAGACGACATGTGACCAACGGTGATTGAACCCTATTAGTGCACGATAAGAATCCCATTTTTTTATCAAACAGGCTCCACTTTGGAGAGCTTTACATTAATGTTTAATAGAAATGTGACGTAGAGCCATGTAAATGGAACAAAACATGAACAAATACTCCTTTTTCAGATGGTATATTAGCACAGCTCTTATGGAAAGAAAAACAGTTGGTATCTAGCAAGTTAGAAGAAAAATGGTGCTTTTTTAACATCATTAAATTTATATCTATATTATTTCAAATGAATCTTGACCTTTATACTCATCGGATAAAATGAAAAGTTTCCCGGGAGAGTTATCGACTAATCCAATTATGTGATGAGCCACAGGGAAGGCAAAGTTGCTGCTATTTGCAGATTAAGAGATAACTGTTTCACACCAGCATTCCAACCGCCCGGGGGGCGCTGATGTTCGTGGCTTTGTGGCGCTTTGCACATTCGTGCACAACTTTGCATATGCTTGCCATGGACCCTTGGGCGGCGTGCGGGCCCGTGTGACACGGCGCTTCGGGAGGGGATATCGTATCGACACTAGGGCAACATATCACTGATAAGGGCAACCCTGGCACTATCTGTCTGTGGGAAGCGTGAATCGCCCGCCTCCAGACGGAGTGACGGGCGACGAAAGAGATAGAGGTTAGTAGTGACATGCTGTGAGTGGGTCATACTCGACGCCGTGAGTCGGTGGCCGTTCATCACGTCATATCGGCGTGTGTAAACAGAATCGCATGGAGGCGCACACTAGCGCGCACGAACCACTGTCCTGAAACTGCTGCTTGGCCGTATGATCCAGACGAAATCCACACGCAACCCGGTAGAAAGAGAGGGCCCGAGTGGTGGAGAGCGTGCAGTATTGTCAGACGGAGTTCGTGTTCCGTGCGCGCGCATTTCTCGGACGCGTTCGTTGTGCGTTCCGAAGATGGATGGTGGTCGCTTCCGAGCAAACAAAACAGACGCCATTCTGTGTCCTGCCACGGCCATGCGGCCGGGAACCGAACCGCGGCGAAGAAACACACAGGACCACCGGGTTGCTAACGGTAAACAAACTCCCCAGCTTCCGCTCCCGTCTCCACACACCCACGAGACGTGTGCACGCTGTGCGTTAAACACCCCCACCCCCGTTGGGTGGGGAACTGCGAGAAGCGAACGCATGGTCTTTTTCTCACGAGCTCTTGGAGCTTTCTATTTTCGCACACGTTTTCCCTGCTCTCAACAACAAGGACGACGCCGCTCTCCGCTTGCTAGCCGAAACTGATGAGCGCGAGAAGCATTCGAGCACCCGTCGCAGATTCGTGCGTTCCACTTTCGAGTACTCGAAACGCTCGGTGGTAGTGTAGTATAGTCGCACGCTCAGTTTACTACGGATGGTCGTCGCGATCGGTTGCGTTTTTCGTGAGTCTCGTTTCCTGTGTGTGCGATAGGTTCGCTTCAACGGCTGGAGGAGTTTGTTTGGTCAGTTTGAAGGGGTTGAATGTGACTCGAAGAAAAATTCGAAAAAAAGTGTGTCACACATTGTCGCGAACGGGTTCGTGAACTATCTGCTGCGAGTGTTTTGGCGTTCGTCAAACCTGCCGACGGATCTGCTGGTGTTGTTACGAACACAAGGCCTACTAAAGTGTCTTGTCCAATTTGCGCTCTAGCAGTTGAATTGCATCGCGTACCGTGGTAGTGATTGCTCGGTGATTTATTTGCCTGTTTCGAGTGTTTGCAAGAAGCAGAACAAAAAAAACGATAAACTGCACTCCCCGCAACTCTTGGAATGGAATTCGGTGCCGAAGAGGTGTGGAGTACCCGCACATGTGAAGAGAAATTAAATTAAAAACTCCGTACCCTTGGAAGCGCGGCACAAAATCATATGGTTCATCTCCGACAAAAAGGTTGTCGAACTGCACACGAACTGCTGCTGGCGAAGAGTGTATGGGACGCAATTTTTGTTACATTTTGTCGCCTTCCTTCCTACACACGAGCACCAGCACCCAGCTGTGGTCCTCCATTCCCTTGGCCCATTTGAAGTTTTGTCACGTCCCAAGTGGGATTGCATGGTTTCGCGATCTCATGTGTGGGACTCGTGCGTGTTGGGCGCACTCTCGTTGTCGCGAGATTGTTTTTTTTTGTGTGTGTGTTCGCTTCGTGGTTTCCGCGTTTGGCAGCGGCACGACACCACCGGTAGGCGGTGGGAAACATCTGCAACCGATTCGCCGACCAACCGGTTATTCTAGCCGTCTAAGCCCGCAGCTTCACTTCAAACGCGACGAATGTGGATCATCAGGCCGAGCCGGGGGCGACGGTTCGCTACCATATGGATTGCGGTCCACCGACACGTAAACAGTATTGGTGTTGGATAGCAATCTCCACATACGGTCGTGTTCCGCTGCGGCGGATGCGACCGAGCGGCGATCGCGTTGATTTAAGCCTACCCTCGATTGGAGCTCGCTTTAGAGGCCTTTTTTTTCTGTTGGCTGCCTTCCCGCTCGTGCACACACCCAAACTCGGGTGTTTCTTTTTCAGTCACACTGCTCGAGAAACACGATTTTTAGCGCGTTTCGATGCATCTAGCATTTCACTCGCTCGCTCACTCGCTCGCTCACTCGACTACGGTTATTTATCTGTGCCAGAACACCACAGAATCCCGCCGCGGTAGCAAGCGAGCAGCTTACATTGCTTCTCGCCGGCGCACGGTGTAATCCATCTCAGCAACCTCCGCTCGACGTTTCGCTCGTTGGTCAGGTGTTCCCTTTCAATTTCTCCATTTTACAAGCGCGCGTGTTTGAGTGCGTCCTGCTCTCTTTCGTTCGGTCCGTCGCTCGGACGTGCCCGTGTCTCTCTACGCGTTGTCGCGTTTTTGGTAAACCGCGCGCGCACACCAAGTGAAAAGAAAAACGCGAAATAAAAAATAAACGCTGCGAAAACAACACAAGGGGCCGAAGAGAAACGGGTTTAACTGAACACAAAAAAGAAAAGTGAAGATAGGGAGCACCGGAGAGAACCGAACGGTTTGGCATATAAACAGCACTACAGCGAACATCAAACGGCCAGCTGGGTGGATGTCGAAGCTCGGCGGAAAAATGACCCGTAGGTGTCTGCGAACGGCCACGCGCAAGGGTGATTTTGTGTTTCGATCGTGTTTACCGACACTCGGCGGAACCAACGTTAGCGTTAAATCTAGCGTGCGCGTGTCTGCTGTGATATCCGCTTACACCGCCGCCCCAATCTACTTCATGGCTTCGCCAAAATACTCGTACGTCACGGTGTGTAACATCACCTTTCGGCTATACTTTCCCCCTACCTTTCTTTCGAACTTTTTTTCTCCTTGGTCCTCGCACCGTCCATGGAACTAAAGTTTTTCTTGGCATCGGATAAAATAAACGGTGTCCAGTTTCGGGCCGATTCCGCGGAGGGGATAAAAACGTGAAAACCGTAAACGGATTTTCTCATTAGCTTGTACCCTGCCGGAAGAAACATTCAAGTGTGCTAGAACCGGAGAATGGGAAACGGAGTGGTTTTGTTAAGTGCTTTCTAAATTTCCCGATCCTTTTCGGAAGAAAATAAATCCGGCCAAGAACATGGAACAAGAAAGTCCGGCGAAAATGTCACTGGGCAGTCACTTTGATGGCTGGTGTCGTGTTCGTTTTCTGTCCTTGTCATTTATAGTGTTCCACCAAGAAATCGTTGAGTTGTAGCCAAACTTTTGAAAATTAACGGCACGTGCACATTTTCGATGGAAGTAAACGTTGGCGGAAATAAAAAAGAATTACCTAAATCTTTTACTTCCATCCAAAAGTGGACGTTGTCCAAAGTGTGTGATTTTCTACGTGCGGATCCGGCCAACATGTAACGAACCATCATTCCATTCTAGGAAGAATCCGCGGTGGAAAACTCGACGAACCGTAATTCGATGCCAACAAAAGTGAAACGGCGACCGCAAACCGGGTTTCACTGCAGCGCGCCCAGTGGAGTATGACAAGTGTTTGGAAAAGATTGCTGCCCAACGACGTGCGTGCCGAAACAGATAGCCCTCGAAACCATGAGCGTTGCGTGCCAGTGTGAGTGTTTCGCTTGCGGCCGTTTGTGTTCGATTGCGGCTTGCCGCCAACATCATCAGCAGCGCGATCGCGAGTCACGATCGAGCAGTGGACAGTTTTAGAGAGTCTTCGGAATCGCACGACGAAAAACCGGAATTTTTTGGAGAGAAACGGATCCGAGGACGCAGCGCAGAGGAAAACCACGCTTGCCAAAGGTTCGAGGTGAGTTTCCAATGGGCGATAAATATTTTATTTGCGATCAATCGTGGTTGTTTTAATGTTTACAGTAACTCTTCGATCTATTTTGGGTGATATCTTGATACAAGGGCGTGCTGAAGCTTTACGATATTTGTCTAAGCTCAGAAGCAGCATATATTAAGCGTTGTTTTTTCTTCTCATCGCGGAATGCGCGTAAATAATTCAAAGTCCTCAGAAAGAACAACATTATCACATAAAAATCTCGTCCAAATTTGGCCGTCTGTCTGGACAGGGACCGTTTTACTACACTGCAGACACTGTTTATTGTTTACCCGTGGCCGGAACGAGCTGATAACCCGAGGCCACCGGGCTCGTGGTACATCGTATAATGTAAGCCCCGGATTCCCGCACCTCTTCTCGCGAGACAGCGATAGAACACAGATAGAGGGCATGAGATAAAGTTTAAGCTTATCTTAAGTACGCAACCGGATACTAGCTCGTTACCCTCGATTCCCCCATCCGCAGGGAAGAAGCTGTCAATTTGGTGTGCTTGTACCGGTGCCATTTGACGATTTTCCGATTTTGTCAAGGTTCCACCATTTTACGCTCTACACTCGCCTGGAGTGCTGCAAGGCGTTCGTGTTTACTTTCTATCCAGTATTGGCTTGCGCCCGAACTACATGCCTAGATGCCTCCGGGCGCCTCCTTCCGGAGCAAGCTACATCTGACAGGTCTGGATTCGCATTCGTTCATTGCCATGATGGTTCGATTAGCGCCAGGGGAGTTGCAAGCTCTACATTCCAATGTTATTAAATTTCCGTGTCCCCGTTGGTGACGCTGTTCCTTTTCTTTTTTTTGCTCGAAGAACTCTCTTCGGCGGTTAGGCTGCTGACTACTCCGAAACCAATAAACGACAAAAAACGAGGCGGAAAGAAACAGTTCCGAACGACTCACTGAGCACATCGCTGCAAATGTATCCGGCGTGGGGCATAGAGTCACCAAGGAACGAATGTGGTGTACACCGCCTTTGCCTTCGTTTGTGGATGTTGGCCACAACGAAAAACTTTTCCGTTTTTCGGGAGGGAGGAACGTTTGTCGGGGCCCAAAAACCAGTAACTGATTACCCTGGAAATACTACTCCCTTTGGTTTGTGAACAAAGAAAGTGGAGAACTGCTTCGATTTACGATATCGGCCTTATGTCCGGGACGTGCTGTTTGAACGGCACCATCGATTCATTCTGTGGGGTGTTGTTATTGAAATTTAATTGTGCCTAAAATGAGCGAGGCAATCAAAAGCAATTGATTAGGATTTATCATAAACCTTTTTTAATTGAAATCTATATAGATTTCAATTTGGTTTAGACATTACCATTAGTTAAACTTTTGTTAACAACCGGGAAATGTTTGAGCATATTCATAGCGGTTTGCTTTGTATACAATCGAACTTATATGCAATAGTATTATCATCTCTTAATTCGTTTGATAGTGTTGAATTTTCAAGCCATTCTTCGTTTTTCACAAATATTGAAAATGGATGATCACCTGCGAAATTGATGCACAACATACAACAGAGAATTCATGCGCATATTCTGACTTTTCTGTCCGAAACACTGTCGTTATCAGATGCACCTGCATTTGCAGTGTAATTGAGATGATATGGGGCATACCGGAGATATTTTTTCCAATTTCCTGCAACCATCGCATCAGGGGTTGCTAGTGGAACTTCATTTGCAATCATTGTTGTTTTCCTCGGAAATAGCTTTTGCGGGAGCTACCGATATCGAACAACCGGCGTACAATTGTGTTTACTGTCGGGTGTGCTCAATTCACAAGGCACTTCTACCCCTGTTGGTCGCCCATGGCACAGACAGATTGCATATACCGTTCGCAGCCGAATGTGAATGCAACAATGAGTGTGAGCAAAAAAAAACACAATCATTGCCTGCCTGGCGGGAAAGAAAGTTAGTCGTTGGGCAGATTGGGCAGATTTTCGAGTTCTTTGTTTGTTGCAAGCTGATGATATTGCATCGTACTGTTTGCTTTCCACTCGGTATCGCCAGGTTTGGCTGACGTGCTGTGTCTGTGTATGGTGGACCGAATCAGCATGAAAAAGGCCAAGTCTGAGTTAAACGAAAAAGTCAGCGGTAGTTGTGTTTAAACGAGAGATAAACCGAAGGTCGCACGGCTCTTCCCGGAATTAGGGCAGTAACCGTAACTCCAAAGTGAAAAATATGGGCAGTGTGTAATATTTGGGAAAATCGTTTTCCCTACCTGAACGGTGTTTCTGCGACTAGTACAATTTGATTCCCAGGAAACACTTACCGCCTTTTGGACGAGTTACATAAAACCAGCATGAATTAGGTGGGGCAAAAATGGAGTGAATGTTTGACGGCATAACCCTTATATAAGATGAAGGTAAAAAAGTTATTGCTTTTGATCTTTCGTTTTTGCAGTTCCGTGAAAGGGTTGGGTTTATTTGTGCCGATTTTCACAAAACGAAAAGTTTCTTGGTCTTGCTTAATCTCCGTTAAGCGCTTCAATTAGGATCAATTTAAGGAGCTCCATCTTTTATGAACATACCTAGTCAGTCAAAAATAGATCGATGATATTAATGAAGGGGTATAAATGAAACCTGGTGTCGTTAATGGATCAGCTAGTTGTAACACTTGTTAAACATATAGAAATAGGAAACTAAAAGAAAATAGTTGTGACATAGCGAGACAATATTAAATTAAAAATAGCAAACATTCCCTGGAAAAACATACTCTCTGAAGCGACATGGGACATATGACTTGAAACTAATGCTTCGAATACCTCAGCACCTCAGACACTTGCTAATGGCATACTTACTCCGAAAGGTTCACGTTCGTAGGGCGTTCACCATTAGCACATTTTAACCAACACGCTAGACCATCGGGGTTCTAAATTGAACCCTATTGCATTCCTGCACCCGTCGGAACCGGCTTCTCTTTCGGTTAACTATAATGCCGTTCTTCGCCGCTCTCCGATTCTCTGTACGAGGACATTATTGGTACTTCATCGGTCTTGCTACATCATGCTCCGTTTCGTTACAAAGCATACCAGTTCGGGAAGATTGGTTGCGATGGCTGCCGTCCTCGTGTCTTCCTTTGCTTTTTTATATTCTTTCCTTAACCACCTCCGACTTTCGCCAATATAGTCGAGGCCGAAGAAAGACTTCCGAGCCCAGGCTTTCTTTCCTCCAGTCGTGCTCAATTTGCGTCAAATAGTCCTTTCCGCAGCACTCGAGCACTCGGTGTGGCTGTGGATCAGCCGCAGCACAATGTTTGGCAGGGAGGGTTGTGACACGTGATGAACGGGTGGAAAAGGTTTTTTTGAAGGGGAACTTATTCGACGGCCTCTTCTCTCTGAATTGCTGCACACACACACACAAAAAACAACCTACAAACGTCATCGCCCGCGAGGTACGAGAGAAACCTTGCCCGCTTGCACGATGGTAGATCGTCGAGGCTCCCGAAGTGTTGTACTGGAAATAATGGTTTAAGAATTTATACGTGCACTGCTTTGTGTACTTTGCTTCTTTTAGATTTTGGGTTATGTGGGAGTGTGGCCATTCTGCACAATGTTCACACGCTTAAGAAGTCCGAAGTATTCGTGGCTGAAAAAATTTCGCAGCATAAAACCACAAGGGAACGAAGCAATCAGCGTTCTTCATTGTTCATTTTTATCTTTCTTTCACATTATTATACTGTTCCTACCAAACGGCCACAGGATAGCATCGGATCTGGTTTGGCCTTCGTGCTCTCCGGGATTGTTTCCTTGGTCACGGACAGTCTGCTGAT
>JAOEFI010000006.1:25518712-25533271 GCA_034621735.1 Anopheles plumbeus
CCCAATTAATTATTTTATACCCTGTTTGTTTTTCCTCCTTTCGACGCATTTCGGTATATGGTCGATCATATGGTCTCTCGTCTCTCGTGGTCATATATCTTGTCAGGGTCGTGTTGGTGAAGCAAACAACTTCTCTCGCCCCCCGGAGGTCGCTCGTGGTGAGGTTATGTTTCAAGCCGCGCACCGGCGTACCGGCGTTGATTGTGTTGGAATTAGTGTCGGTGTGGATGCCACCACCGCTACTTTCCTGCGGTTCGCCTTTTTTTTTGTGGAAGCGTATGCTTCGAATGAGACACGCAACCCCAGCCCAGAGCTAGTGATAAGTTAATAGAAAAAAGATCCATGGCTATAACGATTTTTTTTTTGTATTAAACACAAATTTGATTACATGATTCAGTTGTAACAGAAAGCTGTATTCATCCTGTGCTCGTTTTGTCGAAACATGCAAAAAGTGCAATGGGTAACTTATCACGTCATGTTTTCCTGCAGACCAGCATGTGGATCGTAAAAACCGTCTTTCGGTTTTTCTTTTCTTTTTCATTTCTTGTTTTCCGCTAGTGGTTAGATGGAGTTGTTTACGACACGGCTTATGGATGTGTTCGTTACCAACCTACAGTTTGACGTCATTAACCGGCTGAAAATATTCGGTGTTTTTTCAGCTAGTTTCGTATACCTTGCGCTTGATTTTTCTCTCCTTTCCATTTGGGAAAATTTTCCCACCCCACTGTTTGTACAGGGGGGGGGGGGTAACACCGAGTGTCTTTTCCCCTCCGCCGCTAGCGTGCCTCTCCACGGCCGTGTGTTTTCGTGGGAAAAGTCCAACGGCTAAGGGGAAATCGCCGTGGCGCTAGCTTCATCATCCTTCGGTTTTTCGCCTTCTCTTTCACTTGGGGGGGGGGAAGGTGTAAGCAAGTGCAATCCAACAGGGTGGCCCCGTGTCTCGTTTCGCAGTGTGGTGTGTTTGATGTTTGCAATAATTTTGCTTATTATTATTGTTGATCGTGGTGTTGGTTGCGGGTTTTTATACCCCGAACCAATCACCTTCCGAACGATCGTTTTCCAACGTCGGCTCGTTAATCTTTCCATTTGTTAGCCTCCAACCGCCGGGACACCGGGTGGGGGAGGGTTTGTGATGTTTTCATTAAAAACTCACCCCGGCCCAGCGGATTGTGTGTTTTAGTCACCACGGGAAGGAACTGGGCGAGAAAACTCGGCCTACCATTCGGTTGCCTTGGCGTGTATTCGTGGGCGTTCGTATAACTCTTGTGTGGTACTACTAAATATTGTGTTGTATTCGGTTTTCAAAAAAAAAAAAACGAGAAAAGAAAAACAAATGCTAAAAACAACAAATCGTACGCAAATTTATAATTACCCTCTGTGCCATTGGACCTCTCACCTTCCGCCCCTACTCCGCTGTTTGCTCTGGAACCGGGAACATTCGGTCGCGGTGAGGAAAAAGGTAAATGGAACATTGCGAATCGCAATAAATTGCCCCCGTTTCTTCGGGTGGGCCTCGGTTTGGGGTTGGTTTGGTCTTTGATCTCGCTATACCCCATTTTTCGCCACAAAATTGTGCAGCACACGAGTGATGCTCTCGGCCCGATAAATACAGCGTTTTCCCTTTTACACCCGTGCGAAGGAGGGCGAGAAAAAGCGGAGGAGATGGCGCAAAATGATACCATCAGCGAAAATGAGGTTACGTTCGTGCGTACCCCGGTGGCACGGTGGGTGTGATCGTTGCCGTACAAAAATAAACCGTAAAGCAACGTACTATAAACTATGTTGATTAATTTGATTGTTGTGTTATGTTTGAAAATTCATCACATTTTCGTCATTAAATATAAAGCCCTTTCCAAGGTTAGGTAATTCGTACACGTTCGGGCCATAAAAATCAGACAAACGAGCGCCGTTGTGCTGAAGAGTTTTAAATACCCTTGAATAGTGCACCCAGAATAGGCTTTGTACTTAATTACACTGCATCCACTACAGTAAAGTGCATTCCAGCATTTCATTCGAAGGGTAAATTCGCATGCCATCGGAAATTTCAAAAATAGAATTAAATAATTAATTAATATTTGCGGCTTTGCTGCAGTCAATGTTAATTTTATTTGCCCGTCAAATTTTCCCGCGAAAAGCAAGAGGGTGGCGCAAAAATATAATTTTATAGTGGAGCAAAAAAAAAAACCCGTACAGTGCCATTTTGCTGTTAATGCTGTGCCGTTCCTGGCTGGTATGCAGTTCGCTGACAGCAGCATATTATTGGCCATCATCAGACATGCTCATTGATCATGCAATTTGCAAGCACCGTCACCCGTTGCATCTTCCCCGTCCGTGGTGGCTCGGCGAAAGTCATTCGATTCGCCAACGAAAGAGTCGCTCCACAATGGCGCGCGGTGGAGAAAGAAGCGACCAGTTCTGTGGTATAATGCATGCAGCACGGATGCAGCTATCCTTTCAATTACGCTCCACCCTCCGCTCGTGCGGGTGGACGAACGGGGTGGTTTGTCACAGTGCAAAAGCCAGCTAGCAGGGTTGACCCAAAACATTATTCCCCCAGTTACCGCCATGTTTAAGTTGTCAAAAACTCTTCATCAAAGCATGCGCTCTGGTGGTGTGTAGTGGTGAAGTTGTTGCTTGCTCCTGCTGCTGCTGCTGCTACTCGCCAGCGCCGGACTGGAAAAGGACTCCACACACGTGCATCGCATGGGAATGCACTCGTGCACAATTGCGGTACATAAAACATTTTAAAAAAGAAAGTAGAAGCATACAAACATACACGGAAGGAATCGACGGTTCGGTTGTATGTGTCGGAAAGCATCGTCCCAATTTTCATCATGTTCGCAATGCTTCCGGAGGTGCAGAGTGCGGGACGGTCCTACCAATCGAAAGCCTTCCCCAGTCTCGTACAGCCCGTTGCATCGAATCGGAGAACGTGCTGGTCGCTGCACGCCGTGGGATTTTCCCCATACCATCGTCCGATGCACCGCCGGTACGAACGAATGCTTTGCCAACTCGTCCCATGCAGCCGCCGCGTCGGACGAAATGTGCATCGATAATAAAACATCTCCACACTTCGATCGCCGGAAGAGCACCCGACGATGGCCAAGGGCGGGGGCGAGGTGGGAGGGTGGCGACCAACTTCCTGCACTCGATGATTGCCGGCCTAAAATATGGATGTGGAAGCGTACATGCATGTGTTATCATTTTTCATCTCTCCATGCACCGATGGAAACTGATCCCCTGGCTGGGTGCAGTGTGTGTGTGTGTGTGTGTGTAAGGCTGAAACCTAAAAAAAACCTATAAAACAGAGAATGCTGCAAGCGGGGAAAGCCTGCCACGAACCGGCGGTCAATACGAGAAGGAGCAACGGAGATCGGAAGGAGGAGAAATAAAATGTCCACCCACTTCGATGCGGCGGTGGAAGTCCGCATGGTTGGTCCGTTGGCTGTTGTACGCTTCCGGGTGCAAGAGTACAGGCACGCGCGTGTGTGTGTGTGTGTGCTTCCGAATGTGCACAGATGTGATGCATTCAATTTGTATGATGTCAGTCAGTCTCGTTTTCCAGTGCATGGTTAAATGTTTTCCCTTTCATCATTGGATTCAGTTCGGAAAATTTTACTCTGTCTTGATACTAGATTGTTTTGGTGAAGGCCACACATTGGAGGAAAATGAAAACTTTCCAACAACAACTCTGGATGCCGTAGAGCCGCTTTTCATTGTGGGAAACCCCAACGGAGGCGAACAGTTGAGGTAGGCAGAGATGAAAGTCGGGAGACCTTTCAATTGATTCCAGTTTTTCCATTTTGCAACCCTTCGCTTGAAATTTTTCTACCGATTGGTACGGAAGCTGCTCACTTAGTTTTGGTTACCCTAGTTTTCCTCATCGTTGAACCGTTAGGGATCAGATCCCTGTTCGTCCTGTTCGTTGATTGCCGAGCACCAAAGATAATTCAATTATTCCGATTGGCTGATACACGGCACAGATAAATTCCGAAAATGTTGATAGTTTTTTTTAGGTACCTTTACGTCGAATATATCATTTAACATTTAACAAGAAAACCAAATCACTACAGTGTGACAAAATGGTGCCTTGATCCACAATTTGTTTTTCTGTGTACGCAGACTGCAATTTGTGTCTCGTGGAGAGCTTGAAAAAAAAATCACCGTTAGACGAAATCAAATGCTCAAGGTTTATCGACCACTTTCCAAGGCTTATGGAAACAGACGAGGGGTTTTCCGGGCACATTCACATTACAATGTAGTGCGGCTCATGTATCACTGGGAGCTTTCACAGCCGGTCTCCATCCCTATGTACAATTCCTATCATCACATGCAGCTGGCAGTGGCGACTAAGGTTGACCGGCCCAAGGTTGGGTTGTAGTAATATTTTATGTTTCACACACCACAACGATCGACCGGGTAGGCACCCAGCGATCTTGTGGACATTTTGATAGCCCCACCTACGGTTCGGTGCCTTTTTATTCGCTCGGTTTGGAGAAAAATTTGCACGCATGAAGATATGGAAAAAACCCTCCAATTTCTCAGGTGTGAAAAGCGATGGGCTATTATTTTCCCTTTTCCCTGTGGTTTGGCACGGCAGCGCTTCCCTTGGTGATCTTAGGTGCACCCTTTTTCTTCATCAATCATTTCTATAATTCCCCTAATCCTTTCGCAAGAGGAAATACTTTCCGGAACCGGAAAAACGGGTTCAAAGTTTCTCAAACTTCTTTTTCCATTCCTTTCTACGTTAGTGAGGGTATTTGTGTATCTCAAGAATCAGCCGATCAGTGAAACGATTTTCATCGCGTGAAGGACGACTGGTGCGGCTTTCGGTGGTACACAGATTAAATATTCTCACACGTCGCTGTTTGTCAACACATTAATCGATCGGAAATACCCATAGATAGATGATGACATCGTTCCAACCGAGAACCGAACGGCGTGGTAAATTCTGAAACGATTTTCCACTCCCCCACCTTTCCGCACCCAGCTCGTTTGGCATACAAACGGCAGGAAAGCAGCACGTTCGGTACAAAGTCGTGTTGGTAAATTAGCCGATAACCGTTTGTGAGTGTACTTGTGTTTTATGCGATGACGTCGGTGTGGTTCACTTTTCCTTCGATCCAGCATGGGCTGTCAAGGCTGAAGAAGCAAGACTTCTCGCACCGGGGAGCAATGGGCACAAACTTGGTGTTGAAGGTGGCTCTCGTTCGCTCCCTTTCACTCGCTGCCATCGTTGTCCGGTTGAGGCAGGTTGAGCGAGATTGTTTAACGACAGCGTTGTGGCATGGATTTTCGCAAACCCTTCAGTGTGTTGTCTCAAGACGAACGACGTGATGGAATTTGTAGTTATCTTCTAAAGCGAACATTTCATTGTCCATTTTCAAATATAATCTAATGCTCTGCATTCAAGGGTTCTTCTTGGATCAACGTTGTTATAAAAAGTAGAGTCGCAAACATTGAACAGACACACACACACACAAGCGCGCCTTGATAGAAAATGAATCATAGAGAGCGAAAAATCACAAAGACACCAGCGAAGGCGAAGACGAACGCGAACGATGTTCAAACATCTTCGTGTAGTATCTTGATCCTTCCTTTCCCCATAGAACAACGAAACCACACTTCTTCCTCGCCCAAAAGATGGCGTACGTGTAATATAGTTTTGAATCAGGGAGAGAGGAGCATACTGGCTCCAGTGGCTCAGGGACGGTAAGACACAATCGAGCCCTGTTTCCGACACGGCCGATACACGACGCCTCGGTTCGGCGGAAAGCGTTGATCGATTGATCGGAAAAATGCTACTCCACCCACCTCAGGGCCGGATCCGGAAGCGAGCGGAATTGACCTTTGTGGAAAATGGGGAAAAAAACATTTCGCAATCGATAGACGGGGATTTTATAATTTATGTTTTGTTTATCTACAATGTGCCGTGGGTGCGTTGGGAAAGTATTATTATTGTTATAAGTGTTTATTTTCACGGCCAGACCATTCTGAATGCCATACGTTACATACATAATTCACTGGGGTTGGGAAAATGAATTGGAGGTACAATTGCTCGCTACAGAACGATACCTGTTTTCACTGACTTCGACCATGCGTTGCGCATGAAATTAGGACCCAAGGATACTAAGGAAAGTGTATACATACAGCTGTGTATACATACTATCTAGCAAAAGTTTATCCAGAAAATATGGGCTAATGGGCAAACAATGGGATGGTGAAACTTTTGCTTCACTTTTGGGCGAAATGGGGCCAAGATTTATCAGCGGACAAGCTCTCTCTACGTTGGTGCTGCTGGATTTATTGTTAGAAAATGGCCGTTCAGGATGCATGAATAACCAGATAATCGAATCTTTACAAAAAGTTCCGACTTTCGTCCGATTGCCGTTCGCCGGAAGATGTGGCCGCAATCGTACGCCTTCAACACCATCACCTGTGAAGGAAAATCGCTCCAGGGATTTGCTGTGTTCCAATTTTTCAACGTTCTATGTCTATCCTCTGTCTTTCGAAGAGCCACAACCGATCGATGGATGTCGGTGTCGATGAGGGAGGATGGTTTCAAAAGTTCTTATCGCGCCAGAACGTCCCTTCTGCGAGTTTCTTTCCGTTTTCGGTGCACGAACAAAAGCATCGAAAGGGCGGAAAATCTGTCTCATTTCTCTTTTACAACCGCCTGTACCTTCTACTCTTTCGCTTGGTTCGATTATCCGTTGCTTCGGTTGATGCTCTCCACACTATTCTCCGGTGCCCGCTGACCGGAAGCACAAGCCTACCGGAAGTGTTGGTGAGTATTTTACTGAAATATGCATTTCTACCAACGACGGAATCCGCCGGTATCGAATTGTTTCCGCGAATGAAAGGGCAGGCGAACGGTATTCGGCCGGACGCTTCTTTTTGTTGATTCCGTCGTCGTCCTCGATTACGGGTCCGATGGGTGAAGCTGGCGAAATTTACTGCTTCCGGAAACGTCGAACGGAATTTCTGGTTGCCCATCATCGCCGTGAGCGATGGAGCGAAGCACATAATTATCCTTGGAATTTTCGGGCGCGCATCGAACTTGAACTAGGACGATCTCGAACTGTTCTACCTCATGTGGCCGTTTTGAGAGGGTGGCACCCAAGACGTTTTTCTAAATACTTATGAATGGAAGGTCGACCGATAACTTCATTCGGTCGCGCATCATGCAAGACGACCGGCGAGAAAGATCTAGGAAATAAGAAAGCGAGAGAGAGAGAGACCGTGAAAACGGTGAAAATCGCAGAAAATAATCACATTCCCTAGTGGAGTTTATTCTTCCGTGCGCCGGTAATATCTTCTTCCGTAACCCATAACCGACCGGTGCGGTGTAGCCTTCGCGCTCAAAGATTCATGGTAGTAATAAACTTTATTACCATCGTCTCATAATCGTCCGGTACCGATGCCAGGGCGCCCCGGGTCCTTTCCACCGACGGTCGGTCGGACAAGTTCTGTTTGCTCAATGGGGCACATCCTGTAGGCCGGAGTGGCCGGGGTGGAACCTTGGGAATATGAGCGGCAAAAGTGCAAGGATACGACTATCATCTGAAGCATCGTCATCCTTCCCATCATCATCAACGCCATCATCATCATTACCATTACCATAAGAGTCATTACGATTGTCGTCGTGCGGAATAAAATGCGTACATATGTTACCGGCGCCAGGGCAATAAATTTGTTCCAGTAAAGCGTACAGTTTAGACAACTAATTAATTGCATTCATACTTGGAGCGTGTAGCATAAATTTTCAGTACAGTGCTTGTTAAGTGATAAGCGGATTGAAACGTATTTTGCGTTTTAGCAAATACATCAACGAAGTAATATGATATCAACAACACTAAAGTTATTTTTCCGGCCAGAACGTTCCCATTTCGTTTTCAATCCCTTAGCGCAATACAGGATTCAATTGAAGTATCATACTTCATTATAATCAAATGATAAATTTGGACCAACTGAAAAAGAATAAGCTAAATCCAATAACAGATCATGTTATCTGAAATAACTTTTACCCCATTTTCTGATGCCGTACTGCCGGTCCTGCAGAGGGTGTCGTTGGCATGTTTTCCTGCCTGTTTTCGGCAATCGTTTGACTACGTGAAATATGTGCACATAACGATTATCCCCCCACCCACAGTGGGTGGATAGCGACTGACTATCCGTTCCACACTCATGCGTGGGGATATTAATTAAATCTGCCCTTCCAGCGATGGTACATCCGGTTGGTGTAGCAGAAATAATGAAATTATTTGTAGTTTTTCACTTCATTAGCAACGGCCATCGATGGCGTTGCTGGAAATTTTTATTATTATGCCGCAGTCGTCGTCTGGAAAATAGCACCACTTCGTTATGCGGGTTTTCTTTGCTCTATTTTCCCAACCATCCTGCCAAAAAATGTTTTATTTCCAGTCATACATTGTAGCGAGACGGGCGGTTGGGAACTAAATGAAATAGAGCAGCATGAGAAAACGATAATTGATACAGTGCAGAGCGCCGCAGGATGGAAACGCATCAGAATCATCCATCAATTCGTTCATTTACTTCAAATGTCAAGGCACTCGAAAAAGCATTCGCTTCCTTCTTGCGTCAGGCGAATGTACACTCCTGTCAAACCGCCCACTCTCCCTCTCCCTCTCCCTCTCCATGATGCATCATGATGCATTATGCAGTAGTGGCGATGACGATGAAATTGATTTTTGTCCTTCACCGGCCCGACGTTACTGGGAGCTGCCGCCGCACCAGATGCAGCCGCCGCAACGGGTGTCAGGGCAATAAAGTTGACAGCTGTGCTTCCGTCTCCGCCACATCCCGGTGTTGGTGGGTGGAAAACGCGGGGGGCGACTGCAACGAGCTGCACATCCACACGCGTGGCGGTCCAGTGAAGACACTCGATCTACTTTATGCTTGCCGCAGGACGCCGCACCACCCCGGTCGCACCACCCCGGCCGCATCCCGTGTTGCGTCGCGTAGTGACATAATTACACAATCAAATGGCTGAAACAATACTCGCAAACTTTGCACCCGCGCGGTGGTGGTGGAGGGACTGTGAAAGCTCGATTCTTGCCTGGATGCATCCTGCCTGCCTGCCTCACGTGTTGCCGCGGTGCATGTGAAATGCAACACCAACCCGCGCTGGTGGGGAGCGAGAGGGGCTCTGGAGGACAAGGCTGGAGGACGACCATGTTGTTGAATCGATTTTTTTTTCCACTCCATTTTATCAGTAAACAGCGTCGAATCGAAATGCAAATGCAAACGGGTTCGAGCTTTCGCGGTTCAACTATCAGGCGGAAGACACAATGAAAACCGGAAGCCGCTATCTCTGCTTCAGGGTTTGGACCGGTTCGTGCCGGCGAGCGGCCGTGGATTGAACGGTATTAATATTTTTTCATAACGCCAACGCAAACAGAGCGGAAGTAGCGAGCGATGCAAGTCAATCTGCAGTCGCGGGTGGTGCACACGCTGACATTCGTTTTCTGCTCTATGCGTGCCCCACTAGTTTGTATTGGAATGCATTCTCAGGTGTGGTTCCGTTTTTCTTTCAATTAAAATTGCACATTGTATCACGCCACAAGAATGTAGCGACGAATGATAAAAACAGCGCGAGAACCAATTAAAACGTTTCCAGTTTGTTTCACATATCGTGTCAAGCACAATAGCGTCTCACCACATATCGAGGAAGTGTCCAATTGTCACATTACCTTATCCAATAAATGCACAGAAGACATCCACACAAGTACCATCGTGGAGGACAACATGGCAACACGAATCATAAATAAATCAATTCTAGATAAATAAAGAGAAAAGGACTCGGAAGGAACGAATTTTATTCGCCATTTCGGCTTCCGTCTCTTTCCATCACCGTGCCAGTTTCTTCGACTGGTTTTCGCGGTTTTCTACGCGGGGTTGTGAGTAAAATAAAAGAATTCATGCCCCATCAAAATCCCGGCAGATTAAAATCCACCCCGCACCGACACCGGAATAACGACGGCACCATTGACATCTTGCTATTGTTTCACGTTCCATTTTACACCTATTATAGTATCCTTTGTTCTGTAGCCATGCTGCCACGTGGTGTTTGCTGATGACGGCTTGACGTTGCGGCAACAAAACCCTGTCCCACGATCGCGCCCGAATCCCCCGCCCCGATCGGTGGAGGGGTGAATTTATGTGCGAAAATAATTTAACTTAGTTCTAGTCGTACCCGTGCTTCCCGAACGGGGCTACTTCACTCCGCGACACTTCATCACCTCATCAAGCTCATCTTGACGTCGGTTTTTATTTACACCCGCCCACGCCGCGGGGTAGAAGCGCATCAACACTAACGAACAGCCGACACGCCGGTGACGTTTTCATTTCGAGTCATAACGACAGTGCCATTTGCGTCGACTTGAGTTCAACTCGACTTGATTTCGTTGCAGAGTTCCTTCCTTACCCGGTTCTCTTGCTCCTTTATGTCCCTTCCTTGACGTTCAATTTTAACCGCCTGGTCAGGAGGAAGGAGAAGACAGCAGCGTGGGAGATTTGGATGGTGTTATGCTGCGTTTATGCTTCACGCTTATCGCCTTCCGCTGGTGCCTGGGGGCATGCCCTCACGCCGCTGTGCAGCATAGATCTGGCCGGGGGCGCGTGGGCTCGTAATGATACTCGTAACTCACTCACCGAATCACCTCATGGACGTGTGTGTATGCCATTGTGCGTGTGCGGAAGGAAGTGTCGCTCGGGCGAAGCTTGGGGAAAAATAAAGTTGCACTGCAAACGACGTCACAGGATCCAACCAAATGCTCCATCCGTCGTCTGGTGCACTGGTTAAACTATCCAGGGCGATCGACGACCATGCGGGGGGGGAAAGGATAATCTACCCGTCCAGCTATTTGGTGAATGGCATCTATTTTTCCCTGCCTCCGGTTCTGTTCTTCTCTCTAGACGCGATTTTCCCACCGTCGGTGAAGGAAAAGCAAAAACCAAAAAGCATTTCCTTCGAATGGACCCGCGGAACACAAAAGGCAAATTATTGCTTCGTATGTAATGCGCGGAGAAGGAAATGGAGCGGAATGGTGCACCGAGGGGGGCCCACTGGTGAGGCTTTTGAGGGATGTTTGAAGTGTCCCAGCGAGAGGACAGCTGATTGGATGGCAACCAGAAGTGCTGTGTCGCCGTGGGGCGTGATAAATGAATTTCATGGATGCTGACACAGGGCCAGTAGTGTGTGCGGTAGTTGACGAGGGAAAAGAGCATGCAACAACTTCGAGGCGAACGGGAACGAACAGGATAACGATGCAAACTGGTGGAAAGCGATAGAGGCGGAAAATAGCGCCTCTCGTCACTTGACATATTTGCATATCCCGCATTGGAGCAGAGTTCTTTCACTCGGATTGTTTTTCCTATGTCAGCACTGTCTTCCAGTTTGGCAAGAAAGTAACAGTAATTCAATATTCGAAAGAATTGAGAAGAAAATGGAGTACAGGACAAGGGGTGTGGCTCTGCATTTTGAAATCTTGTTTTGCCATTGAAAGCAATCATCAAAAATCGATAATTTAATTCAACCGCATTGTTGGTTATCTGTTCTTTGAACTGATGACAAACGTCTGCCAAAATATAATGCAATAATCTTTCTTCACCACAGCAATGAGTTAGGAGAGGTTTATTAGTTAAAAAGTGACCCAGTTCACCAGCGTTACGTGGTATCCAAGAGCAATTTTTCAATAGATCCTCGCTCCTGATGAACTGTGCGACCTTGCCGTTGATCCTTCGGGTCTCCCGGGGGCGCAACTTTAGCGAATGCCACTTGAACTTCATACTATTCCATTGCTCCCTGAGATTTGGGACCAGATATTATTGTACACCAGTTGCACCTTTCCGTAATCGCGCTCCCATCTCGTTAGAGCTGCCGAAGGAGATCGCATGAGCGACTATGTGCGATGAACCGCGAAAAGGGACAGAACCCTCTGGTTCAGCTCTAAGTGATTCAGGTGTTCCGAGTTCATGGCGCGAGTTCGGCAGTGCGACCGAATGCCCTGTGAAACTGTACACAGTGTAATGGAGGAGAATAATCGTTTCGGCTAATAAAAGTCCCCCCAAAAGTACTATGATATTTTCCGGGTACTATGGGAGGTTCATCGAGTGACGGTGGATTCTGCGAAAAGGTCAAATAATGGCCGCTGGGCCGGAGATAATTGGACTAAAGTAAAACGCTACCCGTCGCGTTGATAGTCCCTCGCGGTCTTCTGTCGCTAGAAGTGGAGGGTTCTTTACATGCAAAAAATAAAAATAAAACGGAAACATAAAAGGTACGTTAAACATATTTCCCAGCTCTGCTCGCTAGCGCTAGTGATAAGCTATGGAGACGCCGGCGACGCCCATGACTAGGCCGTTGGCTGAGTGCATCGATTAAATTAAAACGGACCCCGTCGACGTAAAAGAGGACGTTCATGTCTCCCACTACTGGGTCGCGTGATGGTTGCTTGCTTTGATTGTGGAATGCCACCCGTCTCTGTGTCACGCGAATTTGAATATGTTTTCCCTTCTTTCGATTCGGCAATACCGCAACCCCCGAGTGGATACAACCCCTTGTTTTTGTGTGTGCTCTCGTTTCTTATTTCGTCGGAGTCGTTATTCTTTTACCCGGCCATCGCTAATCTAGATCAGCCACGAATAATCCCGCCCGCCGCGAATCCCGAAAATGGCCGGCGATAATAGCAAAGACGAGGAGGGCGAAGGAAGGAGAAGGAATAGGGAAAAGTTGGAAATGTTCAGTATCAGTTTGGAGGAGGTTGTAAAGGACGAAAAGGGCAACAACAACAACAAAAAAACGCAAGAGAAGAACAAAGAAACCTGCACCAAAGGACGAGAGTGTAGAGTAGGACGCGGAGAACAAAGAAAAAAGCTATTCGCACCCTCGCACTGTCCTGCTTTTGACAGCGAATTGTCGTCACGGACGTGCGGTGATGTCAACGTCCCACGAAAGGAGAGTGTAACGATGGATAAAACCCGGCAGTCGACTGGAAAGGCGTTGCGCCACGGGAAATTACTTGCAGGCGAATGTTTTGGACTGTGTGTTCCATTTAGATTGCAATGTGAAATTCAATTTCCCGGATCAGCATTGGATAAATGGTGTACGAATTTCGAACCATTCGTAAACTATGAAACAGGGACGATTGCTATTGTCGACGGTCGTTCGACGATTCTCCGTTGCAATTTCAAGCGGATGATTTGAAAGTAATTTTTCTTTTATTTCAATGAGAACACAGTTTCGTAGGGAAAAGGGATGCCATTTGCGCCATCGATTTTATCAACTGTGGGTTGTTGATAGATTCATTATCCGTAGTTGTTTATTACTGAGCCGCATGAAAAATGTATTACGACATCAAGTGGTAACCTTCCCTTGCATTAGATGACTCGTTTGATCAGAAGGGTCATCATCATCTTGTCCAGTAGACAGTTATGCCAATAAACTTTGGCCAAACAGAACTGATCGATAATTCCTCCCGATTACTCACTGGCCAGCGCGCACGGGTGCATATCTGGAAGTGGCGGCATTCGTAGCGCATGGTCGAAATCCCTGGCGCTTCTGTTGCTCCTTCCGGCACGGCTGCTGCTGCTGGTCATCGCGTTCAGTTCAGGCGCCTGCGAGTGACAGCCGCAGTCAATCAATGGTGGGGCGCCCTCCGACGAACAACAGACGCCCCCTTCGGGTGGGACAACGCAAGTTAGGACGACCAACGACGGGCGGCGCACTACTACCGTCTGTCACTTGAGAGTCGAAATGGCCACCACCCACATTTGGACTGACGTCAATCGGCAGCGGCTCGATCCTTCACCCATGACGCGATGACGATGATGATTGTCTGAGGTCGTAAAAGCTTTTATGTCCCGTTATCCCGCCCCGCCAGCCCCAGTCCCAGTCACCCCAACTAGCTGCCCCGTGCCCTTCAACTCGGTGTGTGTTTCGCTTGGACGTGGGCACAGTTTTTGGCCACCGCACATTTCGGTTGGCGATCGCCGTTTGGCTCGGCACGAATTTCCATAATATCTAAATTATCAAAACTCTGTGTGTCCGTGTGTTGCTCTCAATCGACTGAGATCGGCCATTTTGCCATCAGCATCACCACCGACGGAAACGACGAAGAATGACGAAGAAGTAAAAACGACAGTCAGATTGTTGTCGCCCCATGAAGCTGCGTTGTCGGGGGGAAAACATTTGGTGCTCACAGACTCCGTCCGTCTTCGGGTCGCCTTTCTTCAACCCCATCAAGACAATCAGTCGAGACGTTAAAGTTGATAAAGTGTGCAATAAATTTGGCTGCCTCATAAGCAGCACACACACACACACACACAAACGCACACACTGTAACGAGCCTAGTGGCAATGTTTTGGTTTGAATTTTCCGAAAAATCGGTTTTTCTGCCCGTCATTGCAGGACAAAGTTCATTTGTGAATGGGCAATTTGAAAATTCCTCTTCCGTACACGACAACGGATTATATCGGGGTTCCCCATTCCCTTTTCGGGGGTGGGGGGGGGGGGGGGGCGGGGGGTGGGGGCAATTT